>JAPYZO010002999.1:0-13516 GCA_030522905.1 Torymus flavipes
TTCTTAATCTAATGGACTGCAAGACCAAAATCTTAAACACATGGATGATGTAGTCTTAAATTATAGGTAATTGTATAAATTAATAATAAAAAAAGTTTGGACTCTTAAAATTATATATTGGCTTTGTTATTAAAGAATTAATACAATAGCTTTTTTTCAGGTTCAACCATGGCTTGTCCCCTTAAGACAGCAAAGTTTGCCTCTAAGCAAGACAGCAAAACGAAACATGTTTTACTAACTCTACAGGTTTTTCTCCAGCCTGTGGAGTTAGAGAAAGGACGGAGCCTTTAAGACTGTCGCCTGGCTAGAAGGTACCAGGCGCCAGCTTGTCAGATATAGCTGCATCGACGACATGACGAGCGTGACGGCGCGAGAGCGCCCGGCATCCCTCTTGTTGTTACCACTCGTGAGAGATGCGCGCGTGCGAGTTCGCGGATTTTGTTATCGCTAATTTCACGAGTGACAATGTGTTTTGTCATTCGCTCAACATCAGTAAAGAAGTAGTGACCTTTGCTGAGGTCATTTACACTGTCGGAAAAGTGTAACTTCACGTACTTACAGGGGAAGTACGTGAAGTGTTCCGAGACTGTACGACAGGCTGATGCTACTTGCCGTACTGTGTATACAAGAAACATCCTCGTGCAGTAAGCCTGTTCGCCTGGCATGAGAGCAGCAAAGAGAACCAGGCAAGATGGCACCATGAAGCTAGACGAGCAGCGAGGATGTCCGCGAGAAACCCTGTTCGCCTGGCATGAGAGTAGCACGGAGAACCACGCAAGATGGCACCATGAAGCCAGACGAGCAGCGAGGATGTCCGCGAGAAATCTAGGCCACACCGTACCAATGTAACCTATCTGAATGGTAAGCATGCACGTATTATCCGCGCGACGCACACACGTATAAGTGTGGAAGAGAGAGAGAGAGAACCGTGGCGCTGCTCTTCAGCGCACTTGTTGCGCTCTGTTGCCTGTTTAACCACCGACAACTTAACCTTGTCGTCGACCTTGTGAAGGCGAGAGCTCAAGGCCCGCTCCCTCTTCGCACTTGCTCTCTCCGCACAGGTACGACGAGTCTGGACAAACGCTTACGCGTAATTACCCGCGGCGCGGATGACACTTGCACGCTTACCGTTCAGATAGGTTACATTGGTACGGTATGGCCTAGGTTTCTCGCAGAGATCCTCGCTGCTCGTCTGGCTTCATGGTGCCATCTTGCCTGGTTCTCTCTGCTGCTCTCATGCCAGGCGAAGAGGGTTTCTCGCGGACATCCTTGCTGCTCGTCTGGCTTCATGGTGCCATCTTGCCTGGTTCTCTCTGCTACTCTCATGCCAGGCGAACAGGTTTACTGCACGAGGATATTTCTTGTATACACAGTACGGCAGGTAGCATCAGCCTGTCGTACAGTCTCGGAAAACTTCATGTACTTCCCCTGTAAGTACGTGAAGTTACACTTTTCGGACAGAGTAAATGATCTCAGTAAAGGTCACTACTTCTTTACTGGGGTCGAGCGAATGACAAAACACATTATCACTCGTGAAATTCGCGATAACAAAATCCGCGAACTCGTACGCGTGTATCTCTCATGAGCGGTAACAACAAGAGGGATGCCGGGCGCTCTGGCGCCGGCACGCTCGTCATGTCGTCGATGCAGCTCAACTACTGCATCGACGCGCCATCTAACGTTCGCTATAACGAATTTATTAATTACCGACGTCGGTACGGCAGGCCGTGACAAAAGGTAGATATGCATAATTTTTACCACTTTTATAAAATACGGTCAAAATGCGAAATTTTCTCTTCTACTATCACACGTAAAAAAGGCCCTATTTCATACCTGACTTGAGAAAAAGATATCACATTATCAAAAAATAAAAAACATGCTTAAAATAATAAAAAATTGAAAAAAAGTTTAAATGTGAAAAAAAGAGAAAACTTGTGGTTCCGCGATTTCCGAATCCGATTGTCCTTGCTCTATACAGTCCCTAGAATAAGAATCCATAAAAAATTTCATGGTGGTTTTTAACTAAATTAAATTATTTTAAAACCCACCGTGCAGAATAACACCATTAGAGTTGAGGAATTTTCCGAATTTCTCAGATGCGGGTAGGTTTTAGGGTTTCCCTTTCCCAAGAAAGGCAGTAATAAAAAAAGAATATATATTTTGTATATATTAATATAGAATTTTATTATGATAAATTCCTACCTACTGGGGATACAGAGGTGCACATGCTCGATTACGTGTAGTCTTGCCGTACTCGGCGACTACAATTAATTCTCCGACTCGCGTTCATCACCTTTTGCGGAAATGATAATATGGTAGAATATACATTATGAAATTCCTAGTACCAGGCTCACAAGAGGAGCACCAGGGATGCGGGTCCTGTATTTTTCTACTCTCGCAGGAAACACTTCCTTTCAATAAATAAAGAGACACGTGTCTCAGGATTTTTTTGAATGGGCCCTATTTTTTTTACAGGCCATGCAATCATTTAATTTTTAGTATTTTTAAGGATTTTTCACATTACACTGTATAATGCCACTTTACTCAAGAACAAAAAAAAAGTGCCCATTCAGAAAAACCCTAAGATACGTGTCTCATTATTTGTTGAAAGGAAGTCTTTCCTGCGAGAGTAGAAAAATCCAGGACCCGCATCCCTGGTGCTTCCCTTGTCAGTTCTCACGCTTGCAAAGCCTTCTGGTATGAGGAGCAGTGGTCTGTGGAAAGAGAAGGGCTGAGTAGCTAATGGACGTTTTCCTGATTATTCAGTTAAGCAAAATTCTGGATCATTGAAAGATGATCATTTTTATATGTCCCCTTTGTCGAGGTGCCCCTATTAATTTTCATTACTCCATTTTTCTGTAGCCTAGCTCGAGGTCTATGGTGTTGAAATCTATTAACTAGCCATTGATTCGGCGCACCTGATAACAGTGCAAGAGGAACAACCCTGTAATTTGTTTCCAAACGACTTTAATTTCAGGATTTGCATTTACATTATTAATTCATTTATTTGTTGGGAAATAACAAAATTTTGAGAAGAATGTTTATAAGAAGAATTTAATTATTTTCACTATATTTTACTACTTATTTATTGATGCGCTTGGAAACTGCATTGACAAATTGAGATAAGCTAATGGTTCGGTTCTTTAAAAAATAGAAGCCAATATCAACATTGAAAATTGTATAATTTTATATTATTAAAAAAATTATTTCCCAAGTATGAAAACTCTGAAGTTTATTGAGTTTTTATGAAATACTGTAAAAATATGTTAAATTTTCCCAATAGAGAAATTACAAATTTAGTAATTCAAAATTATTATTTTCAGGTTTAGTTACATATACTGATGGTTCACATGGCTTTCCGCGTAACGAAGGTTTTTTTCAAGATTGTAGATTAGTATACCGACGGCGTTGTCCAGATATCGTTCAGAAAGCACAGAAGATTGCAATGATGGCCCGTGCTCAAAATATTTAACACTATTTCTCTACCAAAGTTAGTCGTGTAAAATGTATGCTAATTAAATAAAACAGTATAACACAATTTCTACTAAGCGTAAAATTTTCAAACTATTTATATTGTAAGAAGATGGCTTGACGGCATAACCAAAAATGCATACAGAATTAGAAAATTGAATGTTAATTTTACTTTATCAAATAAACATTCATTGTTGCTTACATGATCTCTTTATATTTCTAAACTAAAAATTTCAAACTCATAATATCGATGGAAATTTAATGTATGTATGTATTTATTTATTAATTTGTTATAACCAAAGAAGTTTGTAGAAATGAGATTCACTACTGTAAGTACAAAAGGTATCCTGGGTTAAGATAGATGAAATGCTAGCCCTCTTGGATCTTAAAATTGGAAATCTTAATTTGGAACTTTTGTGTCTCCTTAAAAAATTTATGAAGATTGAAAGTCGTTATATCTAGGGCTCGTTGGGTTATGATGTAGTTCCAATTTTTGCTGCAAATGGAGTATTTTCATGTATTTAAAAACGTCGATGTAGAGACAAAATTAATCAAGTCCTGCGTCGCCCTCAAAAATAAAAGAACAACCTCTTTTTTAGCCATTTTTCGCTGTTTTTAGTCATTTATCAAGTTGCAAAAAGGTCGCAGTTATTTATTTTGACCAAAAAAACTTTCTATTCTTTGCATAAAATTCTGAAAGTGTTTTGTCATTATGATTGTCCGAACGTGATATACGAAAAACTCCTGCCGTTGTAACTCGCTCCTCTGCCTAATAGAAACTGACTATTTGGTAAAATCACGTAGTGAGTGGCGCTGCTCACTCAAACTTAAATTTACCTTATTCAATATTATTAGTGCCTGGCGCCCTTAATGTCGTTTAATGCCTTTAGTATTGCGACTTCTTCATAAAAAAATTATTTCTGCCAACTATCAATTAGTCGAAATCTTTATTTGCCTTTTCTTGGCTTTTTATTATATTCGAAAATACAAGTTATAACTAGGGGATTCTGATGAACCCCACCAAATCAGAATTCTTCCTGTTACAAATGGCGCAGCCAACGTGTGACACAGAACGGCATTCTCATAACTGTAATTTATTTTAAATTTTAAACTGAAAATAGAATTATTTGTGTGATAAAACTGCCGAAATTCTACGTTTAAAAATAAGAGTTACAAGGAGTAGTGGGAAGTATTTCACGTTCGAGAAATAAGGACTTATAACAATACATAAATATCATGTTATTTACATTTAACATATAAGCTTTATTTACGCTTTATTTATCAAACGAGCAATATTTCCAAAGAGCAAATAGCTCGCTTTTAAGTAAGCGCCGGTTACTTGCCTGCCTGTAACGCCGATAACCGCGTGCACGCAAGGCGAGCACCTGAGGCTCGTACCTGCCGGCATAGGCGTAACGTGCTACAACGCAAAGTCGCCGCAACGTCTAAATCGCACAGGACAGGTGTTACAGTGGCTACTCACTTTTCGCATCCGCCCCCTTCCATCTGGTCAAAGGACGCGGTCGCCAGGAGATTCTTGAGCCACGGTGTGCCTCCTGCACGACGATCTGCCTTTCGGCCGGCCATCCATTATAATAGCCAAGTAAGTCTTCGCCGTACCTCGAACTGAGTAGAAGCGCTCTGATGACGTCACTGTACACATCGTGCGTGCGCGGTTACCGAGGTATTAACGGGATTTAGTGCGCGTGAATTTCGTCCAATTACCTGGAGTACGAAATCTTCTCTCGCTCCTGCTCTCCCTCTCGGTGCTTGCAAAATAGGGTGTGTCACAAATTATGTTGAAGTTTATGCCTGAATAGGCTCCTACGCGTCAGATACGCAGTTGGAAAATCCCAGTTTGCTCAGATTTGCAATAGAGCATACGGAGACCAACATTTGTCTATAGACTAGCGCTTTTTCTGCCGTCGGCCGTCGGCCGTCGGATCGCGAACGCCAAACTCCTCGAGACTGTTAGGTATACCCTATCGAATGAACACATCTCTTAGGTGCGCGTGTGTGTGTGACTAGTAAATTTTGTTTTTGTAATTATTAGAAATAAGTTGGATAGTAATATTTTTTTTCTCGACTAATAATTCGGTCAGAATTAAATCTTTTATAATAGAACCAAGATTTGATTTTATGTGCTACTCAGAAATAAACTTCACTACCTTTAGGAGATGTTTTTGTTTTGCGGGCCGACACTTTCACGACGGAGACGCCGACGAAGGCTGCGTTTATGCCAGCTTTTTCAGAAACGTATTCTTTTATAGGACATCGGTCGTTAGTAGACACGACAAGAGTGACGCATTCTACGGTACAGGATTTAATCACATCCTCGGCGGCAGGTTCTCTGCGAGACCTCCAACCTTGCCTAAAGTACCCCCGAATGACGGGTCGATAAGAGCTTCGCTTTTCCTGCCTTCCGTGCTTACCACTTTTGGCCCTCCGTATGAATTGCCTGTTACACATCATACAGAATCTTATACGCCTCGATTTCCACCTTCGACTCTACACGCAGGTGAAATAGTTCGAAAATGGAAGTTACAATTCGATGGCAGACGGGATCTCAGCACTGAGGCATTTTTGCTCCGCGTAAATGAGTGTAGATCGGGTACTCGTCTGATAGAATTAGACCTTCTCGATACTTTGCCTCACCTATTATCGGAATTTGCCTTGCAATGGTACCGTTTAGAACGACCTTGTGGGCAGGATGGAGAGAGTTTGTAGTTGCAAATTTGGGGGTGTAAATTTTCAACTTCGCGTCCGTGAAGAAGTTAGGCGTCGCCCTTAGGGTTCAGACGAAGCCATAGCCGATTATCTGGTAGATTTGAGACACATTATGAATTATATCTCCCCACCATACGCAGTCGAGGAACACATTGATTTCGCTTATGAGAATCTACATACTACTTATCAGGTGAAAATCGATCAAGATCGCATTAGATCGCTAGAAAAGTTGGAAGCAAAAGGTAAGCAGTTAAAGGCGTCGCGGCTGCTTAGTCGTGATTATAGACCGCCCCCGTTGCCTCGAGATTCTTTATTTCCCCAGCATGCTTACAACGGTACCATTTTTGCCTCGCGCTCTGCTATAGCGGTCGCCTCTGAAGCTCCTTCTCCTCCGTTGCCTTATTTTACGGGCAGAAGTGAGGAAACTTTTAGAGAGTCAAGCGACTCTACTCGTAATGCTCCATCTGCTAACGCGTAAAGCCCTGCTGCCTTTTCACAGATAGATAATCTGCCGTTAGCAAAGACTTTTAACCCGAACATATCCGGCTGGTCGAACATTAATATAAATTCTTCAAATAAAATCCCCTCGTCGCCCAGTTCAAACCCCGCTGCGGAGGCAACAGCGAAGGGAGATCGTAACTGTTTTTGGTGTGAGGCTTCTGGTGTCACTATCCGGTCATGTCAAAATGATAACTGTATTGAGCGTCGACAGGTACGGGTAAGTGAAAAGCAGAGACGTCGGTCTAGATCACCGACGCCTCCAAATAGTCAGTAAATCCACCAATCTTTTCACGCAAATGCAACATCGGAACTTTAAGTTTTATGGCTGGTTTTCTCTTCTAGGCTTTCCCATTTCGTGGGAAAATCATCTGGCAATGTTTTTTTCGGACCCCAACAAGAATATGCCTTCTCCATGAGTTACATGTGCTTGATCGGCGCAGACAGTAGTGCACTCAATGTATTATAGCAGCATTGCTCGCCATTGGATCATATGTGGTTTTAACTGGTATTTTGACCATGGACTCCGCGCTTTTGTGTGATTTTAGTCAACCGTTATGTAGTGTCATTTTTTAGCCTTTTGACGAGTACATGTATTGGAGACTCGTTATACGTCATCGTATTAAGCCTAAAAGCACTTCCGTGTCCGCTTGTTTACATACTCGTATGGTAAATTAGCTGAAGTGCTGCCGAAGAGTTCACCAGCAGGGTTTTCGATTTTTGTTTGCCTCTTTGGCATTAATTTGTATTTATTTCGTTACCATGCGAACGTAAATAAAGTTATCTTTTATATAAAATGTTTTGCCTTTATTTTGATTGCCTAGTGCACCTTTACGAAATAAGCTAATTTTCTCTTCTTTTTTTTTTGCAGCATATTATTTGAGTACTCAGAGCCGTGGAGGTATCAAGGTATTCTGGCTGCCGTATTTAATACGCAAATTAGAATAAAGCAAGCCCTGCCGTTTTCATTCAATATAATGAAACCGCAGGCCTTCTCTAGGGGGGGAGGGGGGTATTGTAACGTGGCGTATTTTTACCACGTTACTTTCGCGTTTCGGAAAGCGGATTTCGACTTTGAAATCCCCTCCATTGGCAGCCGGGAGGAGAGTCCTCATCCCAGCGTCCAGGGTCACTCATATTTTTGTACTATTTGTTTATTTTTTTTGTTATTTTTTTTTTTCATGCGAGAAAAATTATGTGACGAGCAAAAAGCGCGACGACGTACTGCTTTTCAGCTAGCCATTTTTCCCTCGACTCTCAGCGTCTGTTGTTTCATCGCCGGTCGCCTCACCATCGCTACGACGCAGCCTCCAATATCAACTAAAGATCATCACCTCCAGCCGGGACCAGTTGTCGAAGCTACGTATAAATTTTGTTGCCTTGGCGAGTTACTACATTTAATTAACTTCGCATTAATTTTATCTCTTCCGCTCATTTAATTGCATTAATTATGCGTTCTTTGAAGATGCTCTAACAACTTGCACGTATGTATAAAATACCCAGTCGAGCCTTTCTTAGAATTCTTAAAAATATTTCTCTGCCTCGAAACATTATGGAAAATTCCATTTCGACAAAAACAAAAAATTTGCTTCGACTGGAAGAGCCAGAGAGAAAGATAACAACTACTGCTTTCGACATGTCGTTTCGGCTGAGATGAGACTGTCAACAAATCAGCGACAACGAGCGAGGCATCGACGAGCAAGATGACGTGGCGCTCGACGATACTTTTCCTGGCCGCCGTAAAGAAAAGACGTGGAGAGCCCAGCAGTACCGTCAACCTCGTCGCGTATAATTTACATATCCTTTTGCCGAATTAGGAAGTTAGATCTCGCGAGTGCCTCTGACTTTCGTTATAAAAAAGAATTAGATACACTAGTAATAAATTCTGTTTTCTTGTGATTAGTTGCCGCGAGCTGAAATCGTATATTCCTACCTCTGCAGCGGTAAGGTTTGCGCTACTGTAAACAAATCTTGCACATGTCAATATTTTGCCTAAAGAAGGCTATTAGTTTCTGCACCCGGATGCCTTCATCCCTGTACGTTATGTAAACTAAATTACTAACTTCACGCTATTTTTTTATCACGCGATTTGAACCGCGAAAGTAATTGTAAATTGTACACGAGTGACTCACAAACAACTAAACTTTTACGGAAAGGTGAATTAGAATTGAGTAAACTTGGAATTTCACGTTTGTAAATTAAATATACTATTGAGAAAACTTAGAAATTTAAACGTTGTAAACTAACTACGAATTTAAATTATATAATTTGCTGCCTCGCAGCATCACCATTTTAAACTGACCCTTGGCGAGGCCGTTTTATCAAAGAAATTTAAGGATTAGTAAAATCCATCATTTGTTAAATTGTTGTATAATATTCGCCCGCGCTAGGGCCTAATTTAATATAAGAAAATTTAGTCATTAAAAATGACTAGTTTAGGCATTACAAAATATGGAATGTCTCTTGTTTTTCTTTCTATTCTTTACATGAAATTCTGAAAGTGTTTTGTCATTGCGATTGTCCAAATGTGATATACGAAATACTCCTTCCATTGGAACTCGCTCCTCTGCCTAGGAGCTGCCGAGCAATACATATATTTATTTGTAAGTGAAACTGACAAGTTGGTAAAATCACATAGTGAGGGGCACTACTCACTCAAACTTAAATTTACCTTAGTCAATATTAATAGTGCCTGGCGCTCTTAAAGTCGTTTAATACCTTTAGCATTCCGACTTCTTCATAAAGAAATTATTGCTGCCGACTATCAATTAGTCGAAATCTTTATTTGCCTTTTCTTGGCTTTTTATTATATTCGAAAATACACGTTATAACTAGGGGATTCTGATGAACCCCACCAAATCAGAATTTTTCCTGTTACACCACTTAACAGCGCAGGGCTGAGCTATGACACATGTTCTCGCGACGGTGGTTTGCCGTCGACAGCGTAGCATGTGCGAGGACGTCGACCAGCGGCTTAGCAGCTACGACGACGATGGATCAGATTCTGAGTCGGCTGGACGACCTTCCTCGGCGGCTGCATATAAGTGTAAGAAAAAGAAGAAATTAAGCGTGCTTAAATTAAACTAATAAGATCGTATCTTGAAGAAGGGGCCTATGAGATTGAATTAGGACTATTATACTTCGTTTTCAGAGGATCAGAAATCGAAATCGATTACTACCTTAGTGCTTTGAAAAATTAATTTTGACGTATGGCGGGAGGGGAGCTGGCGAAATTATTGCTTAAAATTGTTATAAATAATCGAGTTTTACCAGTTTTTATGGTTGTAAATAATTGTAAAAAAATCGAAGATTACCTTAGCGTTAAATAATTGTTAAAGCACCTTATGGTAGACTGTGATGATAATTATTATGTTTATCCTCCTTATGGCCAATGTTCTACCAGGATGGGTTTCTTTTAAATAAATGAAGACATTTATTTGAGAAACGACGTTTCGCATTTATAATTTATCTTTAGAAAGCTCGTTCCGACCCGATGATATGTGCGCATCCACATCGCGACCAAATAGTGTAAACCATAGTCAAGCCCCACCCACATATCAAAGCAACCCACACGCGCAGGCACAGGGCCGCAATACCAGTGGAAATTGGCGCGAACCAAATCAACCTTACAGACGAAATGATACACGAACTCACAGCAGACTCACATAGGGGGGAATATGAACGTACGTCAGGGAAATAATTCGCCAGGAATACATCAACTTGACACAGAAACAAATGAGTCGGGAAACGCGGAGCAGTAGTATCAGGAGCCGCAGTCGTTGTAAATAACCAAATGGAATTGGATGGAATTGGATGGAATAACCAACGACTTGATACAACTGCTAATTACGAGGTAAATACGATTTTTGACAACATCCGTGAATTTTTAGTAAAGGAAGACTCCGATAGTAAAAATAACGGAGAACCCAAAATTATAAATTGCCCGGAAGTCGAGATAAAAATTCAGAATTGTTCAGTACTAGCTCTAATAGATACGGGAAGTCGAATCATGTGTATTTCTGAGAATATATATAATAAATATTTCAACCATTTTAAAACATGTGCGTCGTTCCCATTAGTAGGGGTTCAGGCAAGTAGTTTCACCGGGGAGAAACTCGTGAGACTTAAAAAACAGTTGCGGACCCAAGTAGCATTAGGGACGTGGAAAGGGGAACTAGATTTTCTCATCATCCCTAAGTTAGTACGAGAATGCATCCTGGATTTAGACGCTCATTTAAAGTTGAAATTAATAATCGACCTTGATCACCAAGTGATTTCATTCAAAAACCGTTTAGACCCGGGCGTGAAAAATGGTTGACGACATTACGGACGCACAGAAACAACGTTTACGTAAGCTTATGCATAAATACAAAGATATTTTCAGGAAAGCACCGGAGCGGTTCTAATCTTTTGAATATAAGCTTGAATTTCAAGACGAAACCCCATATTTTTTTCAGATATATCCTTAAAACACCTCGAGAAGGTCGATTCGGAGATCGATAGGATGCTGAAATACGATATAATTGAGATATCGCGGGGTCAATATATTAATCCGATCGTGCACGTAATAAAGAAATCGGGCGCGGTTTGATTATGTTTAGACGCGCGCGAGCTAAACGTGCGTTTGAAAAATGACCATGACGGTCCGGAGGGTAAGGACGGAAGTCTTACGAAAGTCCGCGAGAGTAAAAATCATGACGAGTTTGGACCTTACGGCCAATTTCTGGCAAATACTTTAAGCCCCACTTCACGCCAGTACACTGCTTTCTTACACCACGGGATGTCGTATCAGCATAAAGTCATGCTTGTCAGTACAAAGGACAGCAGTGCTGCCCTAACGCGAGCATCAGAATTTGTACTTAAGGGGTCAGATTTCGTTATCGATTTTGTAGACGATTGGTTATGTATATCCGAAAATTTTGAGGATCACTTAGTAGAACACCTTGAAATCTTATTCGAAAGGATTTACCTTGAACGGGTCACTGTGAATGTTGAAAAAGTAAACTTCTGCCGGAAGGAAATGCACTTCCTAGGGCACATTTTAACCACCGAAGGCATTCGGATCGACCCGGATAAGGTTGAGGCTATTCACTGTTTTCGAACTCCGCGAAACGTAAAGCATTTGAGCGGATTTTTTGGACTTATAAATTTTTTCTCAAATTTACAAACGAACTCGCGCATGAAACGTTACCGTTATTCAACATGACAAAGAAGGAAATAAAATGGAACTGGGGAGATGGAGATGGATGAGATAGAGACCGTGTTTAAAAGAGTAAAGGAATATTTCTGTTTAGAAGCTATTCTATACCACCCCAGGAGCGTTCTTATACCAGAAAGACGATAAAGACCAACGACGGATTGTTAGCATGGCGAGTCAATCATTAAGGGGCGCAGAGGTGTGTTATTTTACTACAGAGCTCAAGTTATTAGCAATAGTTTGGGCACTGGGAAAGTTTAGATCGTACATCCTCGGTGGCCCAGTTAAAATCGAGACGGGCCACCAGACTTTAACGTACTTATTGTCATGTCGATTTCTAAATAAACGGTTAATCCGATGGAGACTGGCCACGCAAGATTACTCCTTAGAAATAACACACATTCCAAGCACAAAAAATCAAATCGCAGACGCATTAAGTACGATACCGTTAAATAACCGAGACAATCAATCAGACGAAGTTTCGATAGCACTGATATTAGCACGGAAACCAGATAACGAGGTATGGATCCCATTAAAAAACATATCGTTAGAACAACGCGGAGATAAAAAATTTACTAATATCATTACTCGGTTAGAAGCTGGTGAGCCATATCGTGATTTCTATTTAAAAGAAAATGAGTTGATTAAAGGAAAAGAGGGGCACAAAAAGATCGTTTTAGCGGAAGAGTTAGCCCAAGTAGTTATTCGTGAAATACATGAAATATACGGGCATATCAGGACAAATATGTGCCGGAAAATCTTTGAAGAAGCCTTTTGGGTGACGAAGACGCGACTGTGTATCGCTAAAATAATTAGGGTTTGTGATTCATGCCAGCGGAATAAGGTACACACATACTCAAATGTGATAATTACAGCCCCCATTATCCCTTCGGGTCCGGGCGATTTGCTATCAATCGATTATTTGGGGCCATTGCCGATATCAAAAGCGGGTACGCATTCGACGCCTTCACTAAATTCGTCAGGCTGTATTCAATGAAGAAGGCAGATACGCGTACCACGATAAGTAAAATTTTTAACGACGATATCCCGAAATATGGGAAGCCCAGGCGCATACAATCCGATCATGGTTCTCAATTTACCGCCCGAGTTTGGGGTAAGAAATTAAAGGTGGAGAGGATAACACATACATTTTCTTCCATCCGTCATCCACAAAGTAATATAGTAGAGAGGGTGAATAAAGAGATAGGTCGCTTTTTTAGGACGGTGACAGGCTATAAAGAGGGGGGGTGGGTGCTTTGGGTGCCCTTCGCGGAGAGTTGTTTAAACGAAATATACCATGAAACCACCGAGTTTAGCCCAATCGAATGACAGCTGGGGATCGCACCGATGCGTTTTTGGGAAAAATGGCTAACTCATATAGCCAAAAGAGAAATACCATTGGGAACTAAGCTTATGTTAGCACGAGAGAGAATAGCTACGAAAGGGAAAGCAGGCGCGGCGAAAGAAAATGCCCTTGCCTGATAACCTGATCGTAAAATTCCTTACGCTATATGAAGGACCGTATGAAATCACCGAAAGAAAAGAATCCGCATTACATAAGATTTCTGAACCCTTGCATCATTTAAACTCCTCGAGTTAGGAGGCTCGACGCAACTCTCCATT
>JAPYZO010003000.1:0-15129 GCA_030522905.1 Torymus flavipes
CTGCAATTGTAACTTTTCGGCAAACTTAGCTATCGGTATAATATATTCGGCATTTTTAGCTTTCGGCAAAAATATTTTCTAAAAACCTATCTCCACCCGTAATAACAATTTTCCTGCATAAATATTAATTGGACTAAAGTTATTTTGACTTTAAGTTCCTAAATTCAACCCCTCCCTATTTATTATTCTCGTACTCGGACGAAAGTCTCATTTGCCCGCAGTGCATTGATCCAGGATCAATCGGGTTAACAGTATTGTCGTGTCGAATGGAAGATAGATGAACGCTTCCGTTTCGTTGTCCGCCAAAGATCAACTTGTCCTTTGCGTTAGCTCGATGTATATGTATATATATATATATAGGTATTCTAACAATGGCTATTTTTTGCCCTGCCCCGCTCCTCTCCCCCCTTCTTAACTCAAGCACAGTTGAATCGCGTTACTCGCGTGTTAAGCTGAGAAATTAATCAAAATAATTAAAACGATTAAAAACTTCAATCCTAAAACTTTCATTATCATTAAGCCGGGGCGTGCGCGCGCGCGCGCGGAAGTTGGAGAAGGAGGCAGCGCGCGGTGTCAAGTGCTCGGCAGGTGAGTACTGCAGGAACGCGGCTGTATTTAAAGGTATATACCTATGTATATGTCTGCGTTTCAAAGTTTTGCGTCTCGTGAGCAAATTTTTTTTTCGCTTTTACCGTGAAGAGTGTGTAGTATAGGTACCAAAATCGACACTCACCTGCGTTGTCATAAATGTTCCGACAACTTTCACGACGCGTAAAATTGTGTATTTCAATCCTGGAAATATGCTAAATATTGAAAATTACCTCGAATGCCAATAAGAGCGACGCTGAAATGTGAAACGCCAGGATGGTAGATTTATACATGTGAGTTTTTAAATTTCCAAGCGTCAATCAAGCTCTGATCGCAACTTTTGTGTTTCTGATATTTTTAGCCCTGCGGTATAATTAATGCCGTTGTGATATTATAATCGCGTTTGCCTGTCGTCCCGCGGAATAAGTTTATTTTATAAGACGCGATACTATTAGAATATAATACTGGAATAGTACTTGCGATTACTTACTATAAGTCTTAAATTTTACGGCCGTAGATCGAACATTATTTATATTACTTTACGGACGGACTCGTATAGCGTAAAATAATTTTTTTTACACTGCACTTCTTTATTGAACCATCTTATCAGATTCACATATCGTCGCGTGGTATGAAAAAGACCAACTTATAAATTCACGCTAAGAAAAGCAGTTACGCGCGAACTTAGAAGTTGGCTTTTTTCGTACCGTACGACGATATTCGCGTCGAGCGTAAATTCTTTAATTTCAAAGCCGATTTTACCACGCCTACTAAAATCATTTAAACAAGCGTTTTCATTGAGCCACCCGACACTAATCTCTTTTTCCGGTAATTCTCAATGTAGAGTTTGAGGGGATGAATTTGATTACGGCAGGGTTTTAAAGTTTATAATGACTTTGTTTTAAATTGAAGTAAGTTTTTCCAAACTATAATTACGAAAGCTATACTAATCTGACGAAAATCTACAAAAATTAATCGTATAGGCAACTAAAGTTACGTATTCGCGAATGTTCGAATGCATATTAGTCATAGTTTTTGTTCAGACCGTCAGGGATTTACTGTAATGACGTTTGTTATATTGCAAATGTGAAACTGAAGTGAGTGGAATTACCATAAAAGTTGCGAACTGATACAAGCAAATGGGCAAAATTGAAACATGTATGAATGTTGCGTATTCATGCAGCGCACTAACTGTAAGTTTTAAACTCTCTCTCTCTCTTCTTCTCTCCTCGCGCAAATCTCTGCATCGTTCAAATTGAAATAGATGTAGTCCGCTGTATTTATTTGCAGCCATGCTTATAACGAGCAAATATCGAAGCTTCGATCAACGCTATACCTATACGCAATACAGTCTCTAAATTCAAATAAGAGAAAATGCCACATATTTTACGAGTGAACACTTGAGTTACTTATTAATAAGTTAAATTATTGATTTCATAAACACGATTGATTTTTATTAAAAGCATGCGGGGCGAAATCAAATGAATGCTGGTGGGTGAAAAAGGTTCTCGTTAATTAAAAATATACGTATCGCACGCGCGGCACACGCACCACACACACACACACACACACACACACACATACATATAAACACACTCACACACAGACATTTTCTAGAAAACGCATATTTCGACTTAGGGAGCTCGGAAATATTGAAAATCATCGAAATCTGAAGGTCAAAAAATTTTACCGTTACAAAGCTTTCTCTTTTGAGAAAGCAAAATACATAAAATAAGCCCTGTCCGGCTAAAACCTAACGGACGCTTAGATCCTGAGACAAAGCGGTATACATATATTCATACACTAGGATGGGTCGAAAAACATGAATTTTCGAATTTCAAAAAGCCTAATCCTCTAAAGGTTTATATCAGAAATCACGTCACAAAATCCGTTTTCTGTATAGGACTCGATTTTTGGGTTCCGCCAACGGTACTATAAAAATGACGTAATATCACGAAAATTCGAATTTCTTGCATTTTTGTCATCACGTAAGGTTATTTTTAACCTAAGTAATTGTAAACTGTAAATATTTATATGCGTTTGATGCTATTTTATAATAATTAAAAATATTTAAAAACTCATGTTTGTGCTATTTCATTCATAAACCCGCCAAAAACCTGAAATTGACTAAGAATATGAAAACAGGAAGAAGAATGGTTTGTTTTTTTCCGACGTCAAGCAAATTATTGTGCAGATCTTTGCTTATTTTATGTTAGATAAAATAACCCAGAACTCACCACCGGGAGGTGTCTGCACTTCGAGTTTCATCCTGCTCCTACACAACCACCCTATATCAAATGTAGGAGCATGAAAATACGCAATCAAGTTAATTCGCGAAATATTTTGTGGACTTCTTCGTGAACTGTAAAATCCTTTTTACTGCCAAATGATGATAGACTTTAATTTCAATCTATTAAAGCCATCTTTGTTCTTATATCCTGCTACTGATTGAGAAGCTTTCGTTACAACTTTGATGAATCTTTCACCCGCCTGAGTATGGCGGTTGTGTATGATGTACTTTAGTATTAATTTTGATTTTGATAACTTTTTTGTAAAAGTGCTTCTAGCCCGTTGAAATTTAACAAATAAAAAATAAATAAATAATCAATTGATTAATTAATAATATACAAAATGTATCAAATCTTCAATATTTTATCAAATCAATTGTATTAAAAATACTAATAATAATTGATCACAATCACCATTCACACACAACGGGAGTGCAATTTTATTTACATTCAACACTAATAATAATAATTACTAACAATAGAGGAGAATGAGGGGAAGGGGGTAGTCGGCTTACGACGCCGTTATAATAATCATGCAGATCGTCGCGGGATTAACAAGCACAGTTTTCGATGAAGCATTGTAAAAATAAAAAAATTAACTGTGTAGGAAAAAAAGCAGCATTCACCCACTCGCGAACCCAATCGAATCGTCCGATACATATGTACAAGAAAACACAATTTTCTCATTTTTCAATCGCGCGTATATAAATAAAAATGGATTCCGAAGCTTATACACATATGGAGAGTCGAGGAAAAGTTCATTCGCCGAGCGGCACTACAGGAGTTATTATTGTGTACCTACTTCGTGAGCATCTCGGCCGATGTAAACTTTTTTCCTCTTCCCGTCTGCAAAAAAAAGAAGAAAAAAGAGAAAAGAAAAGTGTGAGTTTCCTGTGTGTGTAATTCACAATCGCGCGCTAGTTAGTGCCGCGTCGATACGCGATTATGCGCGAGTAGGCATCGGGCAGGCGCCGCGAGCCAGTTTCTTCATTAGAATTTGTTGCGCGCTCATTGTGTGCGCTCGCGCGCGCTTATTTACGGTACGCAGAACCGCGCGCACGCGTGCCCTTATCGCGCGTAATAATTCACGCTCGAATTATCGGACACGATGAATGTTTGAAAATCCCGTTGATTGAGATTCGATTGTTACATCGGTATACCCCGTGGTATGTATATGTATTTAACGCTCCAGGGAATTTGGCTGGAAAAAAAAAACAATATGAGAAATCTGATTTTTCACGCCACTTCAGTGCCTCGATGCGAACTTGCTCTTCTAGATTTTGTAGAATTAAAGGGTTGGGCGTTATAATGCGATTCACGCAAACATACGGCGCCGCCTGCTCGTAATGACGGATGAATAAGCTAATGAAAATTGGCTAGAGAATGCGATTTCGAGTGGAAGTTGAATTGCAGGTTTTAGAATTATAAGTTCGACATTGCTTGAAATCTGCTTGAAACAGCTGCATTAGGATTTGCAGCTGGGAGGAGAAACTGCATTTGGGCATGACCGTGTAGAGTATGAAAAATTTTTATCAATATTTAGGGTAAATTTTAGTCATAACTCATGAGAATGTGCTTCTGCGGAAGTACGTGTAAGCTTTCGATAAAAATTTTTGTCAAAGAATTTGGTATGTACTGAGAGAAGGATTTTCTTTTATGATTTAGATTGCATTGTAACAGTTAAGATAGCTAAGTTTAAATATGGCCAAGTACATGATATGTATTATAAAGGTTACATCATTATTATTTTCGGTTAAAGAATTTCAGTATCTTACAGTGAAACATTGATATTGTAATTGTTACAATATCCATAAATATACTGTTACACGATCATCAGACAAAATAAAAGAAGGATTTCTTTATGTTTAATTATGACAGTGTAACTGTTAATATATTTATGGAACGGTGAATTAGGCATTATGAGAAGAAAATAATAATATCAAATAGAAGTTAGATTAAAAAGTGATTCTTACAAGTTATTTTTAAGTTATACTCGAATAAATATTATATACACTTTCGATCACTTGCTTTTGCCGGCACTCAAACGACATATTTTTAGGTCATCGAAAAAGTTTTACCCCTTTGCTCCCCCATTAGGCTACAAGAACCAACTTATTGGAAAGCTTGAACCAAGAGCTTTAAGGTCCAACCGAGAGTAAATCTATTTTTCTGATTGGTTTATAGGTATTATATGAAAGAATTGAAAAAAAAAATGCATTTCTGAGTAAATGCATATTAGAGGATATTGATAGAATTTAATCGCATATGAATTAATATTAATTAACGATGTATAGAGGTATATTATAATAATTTGAAATTTAATCTGAAAATTAATTACAAATGATTCCAGTGATGTTTTCCAACAGTCGTTTATTTATTTAGTTGGATAATAATTTTATTTTGTCGTATTTGAAATAACTTACATTTCTCCAATAACTGGAAGATTCTTAGAAACTAATTTATAATTCCCAATTTAATACTAAATAAACTATAACTTAAGAATTGAATAGGTCACTGGTATATAGAGATATCGTATACGCTGCTTAATTCGAAGAATGCACCACCACTAGAAGTATTTTTATATAAAAATGTTTTATACCAAATTTTTTGCCGTCGAGGAATTCTGCATAATGTTTTGAATAAAAATTTTTCAAATTTTATGAAATTCCTGAGCTGCATTTTTCCAGGAACTCTGTTATTATTACATACACACTGGTGCACATATAAGCGCATTCTATGGTTTATCTTCCAAAGAAAGATATTGTCGTTCCTTCATTGACGTGCTTTCTTTGGAACAATTTAATAAAGTTATTGGTATATTTGCGTAAAGAGGAATTCAATTTTACACTGCGGAACTAAGCTTGCGCCCAAGAATAACTTAATTATTAAAGAATCCAACGTTGAGCTACATCCGTACCCTTTGCTATAGCCACTGACTTATAATTAGATTAAGATCCGAACCAATATTGCATGAGTCAGTTCGTTCTTATGCATTTGAAATCGAGTTGAAATATTTTATTTCCAGATTTTATTAGAAATTCATGCATGTATACGTTCGATTTTATTGCAAGACAATAATCGTATAAGCCGTTTGAAAATGTCATCTTCATAATGCAAGAGGATCGTCCGAAAAAGCTATCTGCATATTTGGTATGTTAGTATTCGCGAGCATATATACGAAAAATAACGATTGATCACAGTTTACACCGAGTGATGAATTACAAACTCTGGATAAGATATAGTTTTTATTGTTGTCGCGAATAAGTGAGGAAGCTACCTGTTGCAAGGTGGCTTCGGCCCTGGACGATTGATCCGCTAGTTGTAGAATAGCGATTTGGTTAATTTAAGATGCCGTTTCTCTACCACGACAATCGACTTTTATATAGAACGAGATTATTTTTGATGCACGTCAAACGGTCTGATTGTCCTAACGTAAATATACCTTTTTCTGAGAAACTTTTGGCATACTTGAAGTGCAGTTATTATTCTCATATATCTCTTAAAAATGTACCAAACGAATGTTTTGGTCATATTACTTGAATCATACTGTAATTTTTTTACGTAATGTCATTATATGTCAACATTAGCAAATTTATTCAACGTTGACATTTGCGTCATGACCATGCGTGTATCCGGCGAGTAGAAGAATTTCTATGTAAATTTACTGCCACCCCTGATAGCCTTATACCTATATCCATAAAGCGAATCTTGCAAGCAAACATTAAATAAATGCTTATACTGACTATATCATATAGTATTAAAAAAGCGCCATGAAATCGCATCTTTTATAAAGCTCTCCGCTCCGAATTCAATACTTCATTATATACTTTTATCTATATCAGTGCACCTTATCCCAACCCCCATACTTATAATATAACATTTGAAACAGCGAAACCTAGAAATTCCTGCCCACTTTTTTCATAACCGATAACAAATGCCATATCATAACAATCATACAAGGAATTAGTAGTAATAGTAATAAAAGTACCTATATACGACAAGAACTAAAAAACTTGGTAAAAAAAGCCCCCTCATACATCCGACACTTTCGGATCGCCGTACCACCGTCCCCCTATAGCTATCACTGACCTCCTCTCAACTTTGATACCTAATCCGCCCCCCTCTTTCCCCACTCTCAGCACTACTCTCGCAAAAACCCTTTAGCACCCTCTCAAAGGACACAGCAGCAGCAGCAGCAGCAGCAGCATCATCAGCAGCGACAGCAGTGGCGGCGGCAGCAGCAGCTTCAGCCTCCCCTGGGCCCGCGAGGTCTATATACCCCGTGCTTGCGTACCGAGCGACGGCGGCGGCGGCGGCGGCGGCGGCGGCGGCGGTACTCGCGCGCAGGCGCCCGGCCGATCGATGGCTCTTCTCCTCTCTCTTTCTCTCGACCGCGCGCACGATATAAACCCCCCGGCGCTCGGAGGGCGCGAGCCAGTAGGCGAGCGAGCGCTGCCCTGCCTGCAGCAGCAGAGCAGCCAGCCTCTCGTGTGCGTGCGTGTCTACATCCGTGATATCTCCCTCTCTCTCTCTCGCGCGCGCGCGCGTGTGTGTGTGTATATGTGTGCAGACAGGACAGACAGAGAGAAGTGATCGTTCGAGTATCCTGGTCCAGGACGAGGCATCCTTGCGCCATCCTCGCTTGTTGGCCTCGAGAGGAGAGAGTGACAGGCCGGAGGCAGACTCTCGTGGCTGCGGCGGCGGCAGCAGCATCTCTGCCTGCAAGTAGCCGGCCTCTTCTCTCGCTCGCGAGGGGACGTCGTCGCTCTGTGTCGCGGGGGCTGCAGCCCGCGGCTAATCGCCGCCACAGCGGAAGAAGCAGCAGTAGCAGCAGCAGCAGCAGCAGCAGCAGCAACAAGTTAAGAACCGCACCGAAGAGCCAGTCGTCGAGGAGGAGCCGGAGGCTGGGAGGAGATATGTGAGCGGCACGGGGCCCCACTGTGCCATGGACGTCCTAGCTGTAGCCTGCGCTCTCGTCGCGGCGGCCCTCTACTATAATACCCTCTACGCGGGCTTCGTCTACGACGACAGGTATCAATTGTTATTCTCACCTATATACATACACACACCTCCCTCGCGGTCCGTCCAGCATCCAATCTCAATTATACATACATATATGTACTTCCTTGTCTGTCTCTGTGTGTGTATGTGTGTATATTATTTGGCGAGCCGCGGCGGGCACACGCCCCATTAAGCTCACAGGTGTCGCCCGCGCCGCTGCCACCCCCGCGAGGTTATAGAGGATCATTGCGGCGGCGGCATCGACGTAGTCCTCCTCGTCGTCGTCGCGGTTCAACGCCCGCCGCCCGCGGCCGATGCAAATAAGGGGAGCTGCTGCTGCTGCTGCTGCTGCTGCTGTCGCGCGGTTAATCTGATGTTTGCGATAAGAGGAAGGCGATAACTGCGCGTAGGGGAGGTGTGGGTGTGTGTGTGTGTTTCTCTCTCTGGGTCCTGTGGGAATTTTCGTAAACTAAATTTTCGTAGGGGGTTGCTCCTGGTTTATTATCTGCTAACGCCGTGTGGGGGGATATTTGACTAGTTCGGTCCGGGAGAGATATAGTCATGTCGCGGGTATGTTTATCCGGGATTTATTATCGAGGCGAAGTTTTTAAAAGGAGGCCGACCTGCCAGCTTCATCTTTGCAGGCCGATAAGTATATCATGAGATTCTTATATGGCACACATGCACGTCAATCAATAAGACACGGCCGCGCTCGACGTCTTCATTCGATCATAATATATATACACATTCCTATATACTCGAAAGCAAACACATGCAGGAGACATAGTATCTGCATATATAGGTACACCCTCGTCCACCGCACCGCCCTTAGCGAATTTACATCTGCACCCAATATCTCTCACTCTCTACGAAAAAAAAGAAGAAGCGGAAGACAATGAGGCGAGCTCTCTCTCTCTCTCTCTCTCTCTCTCTCTCTCTCTCTCTCTCGCATTTAAGTCGCACGCTCCCTTTCACGCGACTCTTGCATTTTGATGTCAGTGGGATTAGACGCGTGCAGCTCGTTTTTCATCTCCCGCTCTGCACCAGCAGTAGACCTACATTGCTCGCAAGCGCGCGCGCGCGACAAAACGAGTAGCGCGGAAACTCTAGCCGGCGTTACACGCTCCAGGGATTTTTTATCCCAGCAGTATATAGTAGCGCTTGTACGTGTGTGAAGATATATATATGTAGGAGGCTGCTGCCTAGGGAGGGAAATAGAAAGGAGGTGGTGACACGGGAGAGGAGCAAGCGAGAGAGAGAGAGAGAGAGAGCTATAGGTATATATGACTTTACGCATAGTAATTTCGCGGTGGCTGGTGTTGGGTTCGGCGGTGCTTTTTTCTTTTTTGGTGTGGGGTTTCGTAAGCGAGAGAGAGAACGAGAGAGAGAGGGAGAGAGATTGATGCGAACGCACGAGCTGCGGCTTTTGAGTTGTGAAATCGCGGAAAAGTGATAAGGTGCGGGCGCGGATATATATATATGCGGGGGTTCCTGGAATTGCGCTGAATGGCCTTGCTGATGGCGTTTTTTTAGGCGATCCTCTGTACAGATATGGAAGCTCATTTTTCATATTAGCTCGGATTGAAAAGGAGCTTTGAAAGCATGGGAGGGACTGTTTAGCGTTATAGGATTTTTCCCGCTTGATAAGCGGATTTATCGCATTGAATATTTTTTCTGAATTTCCCATCCACGTCATTTTTTTTTTCTTTCATTTTAGGATGAAATATCGAGACAGAAGCTCGAATCGCCAAACTTTATCCTTCAAAACGTCAAATTATAGGCGGAGCGAAGTCTAATTCGACGTACGAAACTTACAGCGCGCCATTTGGCCAATAAACCGCGCGACGAGCAAAGTGGCACACTTAACGCATGGATTTTTCAAAAATCAGAATATACGCACACACACAACCGCGCGCGAATCATAAAAAATGCAGCCGGTTAATTCGGCCTAATGGGAAAAAATGCTCTTACGGCTGTGCGCGCGGCCGCATGAATCCCACGGCTTTTCCAGCATTTTTATCGAATTTTCGAGCGCCGCGTATAAATTAGCAATAAAAACCGACGCCGCGGAACACTTACACCGAGCGCCACGCGTACATATATATATATATATATACGCTCAATCGAATTCCCGGGACCATATCGCTCGAAAATTCGGGCGAAGAATTTCGCCCCCGTAAATACATATACTAACTCACTGAATTCTCCCCTCGCCGAAAAGGCAAAAGAAAAAAAAAAGGAAAAACCAAGGGAGTAGGGCGCGCGTGGTTTATATTTCCTGAATGCTTTTTTTCTCCTCCGTTATGTATACGTCGCGCGAAGAAGAAGAAGAAGAACGCGTACTCGCCTCGGATGGTATATAAACAAACAAAAGCTCGCGTATCTATACATGTGCGAGCTGCTGCGGATACAACACTATATTCATGAATTCAAAAAGAAAATACACTCGCGCTAGTTTTCGCGTATACCTAGTTAAATAATAAAAGGAGAGAGAGAGAGAGAGAGAACGTAAGAGCGAGATTTAATATTGCGGCATTAATGCGAGCCTCGCATGACCGAGTGAAAATCGCAATGCTCGAGCCGGCGGCGCGGCCTTAATGGATATATTGTCACTGGGGCATCCATCAAAAATTCCCGCTGTAAATTTCCCGCGTAATCGGATTACACAGGGCGCCGCGCTCGCGCGCTCGCGAATCAATATATAGCAGCATGCAGTGTGTGTGGGTTGGGTGGGTGCGGGAAGGCGAAAGTCTTCATCGGCAACGTTAGACGCGCGCGATTAGCATAGAACTCGGCCGAGATAACACGCGATCTCTTACTCGTGCTATGCATGCATGCATGCCATGTATGTACCTATGTATGTGTGTAGCGGCGCGCGCGCGCGCGTGCGAGCTCTGTAAATCTACATTAGCGCCGATGCCTGCGCGCCGCTGTGAATTAATTAAAACGTCGGGGCCCGCTGCATCGAAAACGCGATTCCCTGTGTGTGCTCAACTAAGTGTGTGTATGTGTGTCTGTGTTTAACCAGTCGAGTACTTATATATACTATGTACAGTCGTGTAAACGAGGGCGCGATTTCACCTGTGTCTCGTCCTCTCTTTTATTTTATACCGCGCTGGATTTTCTTTTCGCAGTGCAGGCGCGTATAACGACTGGATTAGTACTAATATTCGTTTATTTATTCAATTATCGCGTTGGTATTGGGTTACCGGGACGGCAGAAATTCTTGGTAGCTCCGTAGCGGCGCGCAAAAATACTCTGAAGGTATACGGATAAATAAAATATGTACGTGGAAGCGCTGCAGCTGTGCCGCACCGGCTTTAAAATTTACTCGACCCAGTATAGAACAACGATCAGATCGTTTATAAATTCCATTAACTACTTAGAGACGAGCGTATTTCTTCTTAACCGCGTGATTTGCATAATACAGCGAAACGCAATTAAAACATTGCGCGGTTCTCGACTAAACATCGGGGACCCGTTGCTATGTACGATATACATATTAACCGGAGAGGGCCACTTATTAACGAAGCGCTGGAAAATTCATCGCCCATCTACCTGAATTTTCATCGAGCCTATATTCGCGGAGGGCAATCGATGCTGATCATATGCGGGTTTCTCAAGGTGATCATGCCTATATGCGTATTATTATACGAATTGACTTGTAGCACAGCGCGTGTATTGGTAGTCGGCGGATTTTATTGAGCATAAATATGGCTTCGTTTCGGCAAATGTGTCCTGCAAGCCTATATTGCATATCAACGCATACATGTCGCATGCAAACGTTGTTGACGTTTTTTCTCGTCCCGACGATATAAATGCATAGACTGTGCGCTTTGCTTTTCCTCGCATGACACAATTCTATCCGTTTTTCGAAACATTATGTCGTTTCGACTTTCTCGCAGTGTAATTCAATACGCGAGTTTATGTTTTTATAATATTAACGTAATGTAGACGCCGAAAGTAATATAATATTCCGCGCGTGCTCTGCGCGTTATACACATATTATATGAAATAAGTATAATGAGTATTGAAATCGAATACGTCACGAGTCGAGCGACGACTTTTATGTTATTGCGCAAACTTTTCGGTTGTCATCTCGTCCTTCGGGTATACAGTACGGCAGCGATACGTATACACGCAGAGAGTTACAACAGTATAACGTTACCTATACGTTCTACATGTTTCCTCGAAAGCGGGATTAATGTGCGGAGTGGCACAGAGCAGTCAGCAGAGAAGAGAAAGAGAACCCGAAGCATTCGAATAAATTCAAAAAAACGTAGGTAGTTTGTTTAATGCCGGTTCTGATAAAAAAATCTTTGCCATAGTCGTCGAAATATTACCGTGCGTTTGCACGATAAGGCTAGAACGCTATTTTATTTGCTCTATTTACGAAAGTTCAAAAAGCGCGATGCTTTTTCGATAGATTTTTTTTTGCGACGAAAAATGGCTCCTTTTACTACAATATAAATTTTTCCTATATATGCCTATATACCTTTTTTGATAGTTGATAAAATGTTTTTAAAAACTGATCAGCGTTCTGTAAAATATACATTTGTTTGTTAGACTATTATTAGAAGACTACGCGATTCATTAATATCCGAGAAACCGAAGATTCAATTTTTCGTTGCAATATTAAATAACATACCTATATAGTTATATTGAACTTCGTCAGAAAGTTTTTCATTTTTTAATATTTCGCGGGGGGGAAAATTGCAAACTTTGCGCGAAATCATTATATAGTAGGCTAAGTCCTTATATTGAGAGGTGACGTCATAACGTCAGATATGACACAACGTTAATTCCGAGTAATCGCAACTATAAATTTTATCGTGCCGTGCCGTGCCGCTACCGCCAGAGAGACGACGACGGCTTTATTATTAAACGTCCAGCCGTTAAAAATAACGAACAATTAAAATAAATAGAACGCGCGTATTTAGAAGACACGTTGATTATATTTTTTTTTCTTCAACGACCTACAAGCGAGAAAGCGAGACTTTGTACATCAATATAAAGCGTCAAAAGAAGAGTTACTGACGCGCGCGCGCCGCGCACTCTCAAAATACATCAAGCGTGTGCGATATTCATTCATTATTCCGCATTCAAGACGCGACTAAAACTCGTCGTTAGATTAAAAAAGAAGAAAAAAAAGCAACGCACACGCGAATGCATCTTTGAAAAAATAAACTCATCAAGGCATATATACAAGTCGGGCGCATCCTCCGCACAAATTTAATTTGATCCCCGTTGAAAACAACAAGCTCTGAAAAGCATCTCAACTTTGTCGCGCCCCCACGCGTTTTCATCTTAACACTCAATGAAATACCATTGCAAATTCTCCCTCTCCCGTTGAGGGCGGTGGAGAAAAGCAAGTGGTGGTAAAGACGAAAACGAGACAGAGCGAGAGGAGGGAGAGAGGGCGACTTTGAACCAAACAATGATAAGAATGAAAAAAACACAGGCTTGAAGGGAGAGACGGGGGGGCGAACGGGGACAAAAGACCGCCCCCGCGACGAATCGGCGAGCATTTTGCACGCGCCACCGCGCGCGCGCAACTTTGACAGTGCGCAATTTTCTTTTCATCAACTTTTTCCACCTCTTTGCTCTCCTCTGTAAACACACACACACACACACAAAGGAGAGAGAGAGAGAGAGAGAGAGAGGCTCTTCTGGTTTTGCATGCTTTTTTTTTCCTCGGCAAGGGAAATCGTCTCGTTCAATGGGTTCTCGAAAGACTTGCGATCAAAGCGAACGCCCCCGCCGACTCTGGGGCTTCCCTCGAATGTGTATTTATACGCGGCCGCCTGTATATGTATAATATATATACATATATATATATATATATTTGGGATACTATGAGAGTTCGTAAACACAGTTCTGATTAAATGCGCGGTCGATTAGAGCACGATTTTCGGGATATAATCCGGCGCAAGCAGTGCGTATATTCATATATATATATATAATACATTTACATTTTCTGATATGCGCGTGTGTGTCTGTGTTTAGTAATAAACAGTGAATTGACGGGTTGATTATTATTTTTATTAAAAAGTATACGGGAAAATTCGATTGACGATTGACTAGAAGGTTTCGTGGAAATTTGTTCTTTGACTTTTTCGAAATTATACAGAAATACGCGTGTTATAACTGGTCGGATGTAACGTGTAACCGCTTTTGTTATTAATTAATTAACAGAACGCTTGCGTTTCAGGTTTCTTTATGATTGATGGATCAATAGAATATCTGGTTTCTCTGGTGAGATGTCGATGAGATGAAATTAACACAATGTAGTATAGTTTACAATGATATGTTTACTTATAACGGAAAATTAAACCAAATGCCGGAAAGCTTTTGTAACGCTTTTATCGGTAGCGAAATATGTCGAAAACATCGTATTTTATAACATACTTTTTGCAATATGGAGAGTAATATATAAAGGTAACTCGAAAAAATTCGGCCACACATAAACTTACTCCCTCGACTCCAGTTTATGCAAATGCTTAAACAGATATATTATAAGTAGCTAAAAATTTTGTTTAGTCATCTTCCATTTATTTCATTATTTACGAGTTGTCATTCGTAACAAGCTTAATTTCTTTGAATTTATCTATAGTGTTAGAGCAGCGGTTGGAAAAGAGAATTTTCTGCCTGGCGGAGGGAAAGTGGAGTTTTCTGCCCACTGGTCAAACGTGTAATTTTTTTTCCGGTTGGACTTTTGGCTCGTTGTTAGGCAAAAAAAAAACATGCATGACGTGTTACAAACAAAAATTTCCGCTCAAGGTGGCTCAGTTACCTCGAGTTACCTTTCGCAATATAAAAACGTCGTTCGCACGCGAGCGCCCACAAATTTTCCTATGGCTGAAAAAGTTCACATCCGAATTGACGTTTAATCATCACTCGCAGCGCGCAAAAAGCAATCATTAAAACTTCCACTCCCGCGGCTCTTGTACACGGCAAATTGTGTCGGCAAGTCTAATCCTATACGTGTTCGGCTTTTATTGCGCGGCGAGGACGTGCCTACGAAGGAGAGCCTTCTTCTTCGCTGCGGCAAAAACTTTTCTCGTCGGACAATTCTTCCCTGTTGCTGCTTTCCTTTTGCTCGCGTATAAGCGCGACAAAACACTGGATTATATACGAGACGCGTAATAAATTTCGTATTGAAAATCTCCTTCGCGTTATGGTTGTAAGATTAAACGAGCGCTATTGTTTTTTTCTTTTTCAAGGTTTAATTTCTGGTCTCGGCTGAGACAGC
>JAPYZO010003001.1:0-13506 GCA_030522905.1 Torymus flavipes
AGTGTTTCAAACTTTAACTTGTACACAGTGTAAACCTAAATAAATATAACTCTTCGAAGAGATAAAAATAAGTACGAATTAACGCGTCAAACAAGGCCAAATATACTCGAAAATCCACGTAAGTACATAGCTAGTAAAGAAATAAAATGAATAAAAAGTTGTTGATAACTAACCATAAGGTAGCTGCGTAACGTAGTTGTACGGCTGATGCCATTGCGGATAGTAATCGGCCTGCGCCTCGTAGCCACCAATCATGATGCCGATCTTCCCAATAACCCAAACAGACAGCAAACAAAAACGCGATTCACTTCTCCTCCGTCACCGCGCACTTTGCACACAACGTCAGTTTCAGCCTCTTCTGCACCACAAAACGTCAAACTCTTTCCGTCACTGTGTATCCCGCGAGCAACTTACTCTACTAATCTCTCTATCTCTCCTCTTTCTCTACAGCGACGCGTGCGCTCTGAATGCCGCTCGATGCGAGTGTGCGTCAGCGTGCGGAGGACGATCCGGCGCTTCAGCTCTCTTTTTGCTCTCGCGCGTGTGCGGGTGGGCGAGGCAAGCCCTGCCCCTCGCATGGGCGTGGCTTGTGTGAGGCTGCGAGGCGCCCTCGACGATTCAATTAGTGAATTGGAGGGAAGCTGGAGCGCGCGGAGGGATGATGTAATAAATTTATTAATAAGTGATGGAGTGCGAGAGAGAGGGAGAGATCGCTGGACCGCGGATGATTTAGGTGAGGTAGGTGGTACGCCTAAGCCACGATCGGTAAGCTGGGAGAGCTGGTGTGTTGTGGTGATGGGATGATTGTTAGTGGGTAGAAGATTGTGGCGATTTTTACGGGTTTGGTAGTAAGATTGTTTGTTTGGAATGGTTGTTGTGTTATAAAGTTAAAGAAGCTGCTGGTTTGCGCTGCTGAAAATTAGGTTTGGTTTTGGTATAATTTTTTAAAGAATTTATATACGACGATTACTTCGCATATTATAACATAAATAACGGCAGAAATTAAAAGAAAGGCAATTTAAGTAACGAAAATCCTTTTTTTTGTGATAAGATTTAACTGTATTCTCAAAGTAGGTACCGCCATCTAAAAAAATTCAATAAAACATTGGAATCATTTCTAATTTCTGTTCGATTTTAATTTTAATTTACCTGATATTACTGACGGCCAATGGCTGTAAAGTCCATGCAGAGTTGAGAGCTTCGTAAAATGTGGTAGAGACTTTGAAAATTCGTTATTAAAAATATTATAAACTGCGTTATCATAAGCAGGTTTTGCAATGGTTTTGAAAAACTGCGGGTCTTTATCGTCTTACTTCTGCAAAAAATTAAGAACTTTTGTTGCAGTGAAATTATAAACTATAACTTATGTTTTTTTTCCGGAAAATTAAAGCCAAAGCTAATATATTATAGCAAAATATTGATGGGAACCGTTTGAAATTTAACTGCAGATTATGAAATTATTATATCACTTTTATTTTATGGAGGTATGGGGCATAATTTGAAGTTGCAAAAATACATCCACCCGCTATTAGTACCAAAATTATGGAAAAGTGACTAGAGAAATAATATCTTTTTCAAAGTCGAATTTTACGTTGCTCTCAATTTTTATTAGTATCTTTTTTGTTGTAAAAAGATTGGACATATTTTTGCAATTTCACATCACGCGTTATACCGCCTGTACGTATCCTTCAGGCTTCAGACAATACAATAATTATTTACTATAAAACATTTGTGAATTTTGCGTAAAAGTAACATATCTTCATAATCCGTAGTTAAAGCCCAAACGCAATTCACGTTAATATTTCCTTGTTTTGACTTTAATTTTTCGAAAAAGCATAAGTTTTCATAGTTTCGCTGCAAGAATAGTTTTTAATTATTTTCAGAAAGAGATAGTGCCTTGTAGTTTTTTTCAAAGCAATTGCAAAACCGGCTTACGACTACACAGTTTATAACATTTTTGTAATAGCAAATTTCCAAAGTCTCCCCCACAGTTCCCCGAGCTAGAATTTTTTCCTTCCTCTTGTCAATTATGTGATTTCTTATATTATTTATATAGAACCATTTATTTATAAAATTTTTATAAAAATTTGATATGGCCCATTATACTATATGACTTATATAGAAATTTTATAAAATTGTTTTACGTGAGGCATATTGTCAGCATTGATCTGGAGTTAATAAAATTTCGAACGTATATACGGAACAATAAACAATGTGAAAAATCGTCGATGTAAATATAGCCCTATTGGAAAAAGTCACATGAGACTCAGCTGAGAAAGTTGAAAGTATATGCATTTGAAATTGAGCTTTTGTTTATTTATTTATTTTTTTTTAAAAATCAGACAAGCCGAATTAAGTAAGAATTTCGTAAACTTTTATTAATTATATATGACTACTAGGATTATGAAATTTATTTTTTAGCCAAATTCTAAATCTATGATTAATGCTTCAATCTTATTCAAGAGTAAGTAAAGTTGCAAATGAAATACATTCAATATTAAAACGAATTTGAAGAAATGATTTTTAAAATTAACAGTGTACTTCTAATTAAAAGCGTAATTATTATGTATCTATTTATATGCGTATTTATTGTACTTATTTATGTATATAACGTATCTTTAGATTATTCACCCAATGTCTGTTTGGCCCAGCAAGTGATCTATATTTTTCTCAATATGTGCATTCGATATACTGACAGTTCTCAGCTACTTTGTACAAAAGGACTGAGGGATTGACGTATTAGCTCTTGACGCAGTAACCGAGTTGTATTTTGTAGATATTATACATCACATTAGAGTTAAAAAATACCGGAAGCATATTAAAGTTACCTACACAACACTTTAGCAAAAGTGAAAAATTATCTGTATCGTCCAAGATTTATAGGTTTTGTAACCCTCATCCAACTACTTATACTAATCTTATGATAAAAACAAGTACTAATCTTATAATTTAAAAGAAACTTATGTAACTTCGTTTGCGTGTTTCGAAAGACGTATACAACTTCGGTTGCGTCATTGACTTTGTAGCTTTAACAATATAACTTCGGATAAGAAAAACGTGATAATGATGCATAAATTATATTTCCTTGCGTATATAATTTAACAAAAAATTTACAGTCCGCACTATTTTCAGATGCGACTTGCGATATACCTTTCATGTAAAAACAAAATCAATTTCACACCGATTGTACAAGAATAAAATATCAACAGATCCACAGGGAGGTTTCCTAAAACACTCGAAAATCCCTCTCGATCAGCGTCATCATCATCTTCGCTATAGCACCGAGCGCTCTGTATAAGGACCTGCTCTTCCCGACCGCGAGTCCGCAGCCGAGAAAGCTCCTTCGTCGCCCTTTTTGAAGTGCGCCGCTTCTGCTGCGGCGCGTCTCCGGCATTATTAGCGTGATTACCGGGCGATGCACGAGTGCGTAGGCGGCATTCTGGATTGCGTCGCTGCTCTTTTCACCCCTCGCGCGGCGATGTCTGGCATGCGGTGACGGCGACGGCTTACTCCCCTGTGACTACTTTCGCTCTCTGTCTCTTTTGGATGCGCGCGGCGAAGAGAAAGGGAGTTTTATCGCGATTATTGCTTTAATAGATATAGTGGAGCGGGTGCGACGTATCCAGCCGAGTGACTTTATCTCGCGCTTTTACGCGCGGTATTATGAGATGCTGCTGCGGCTCTGGTTTGGGAAGATTATAGGGGAGGTAAAGGGAAATGAGTTTTTAGTTTCGTTCGTTCTTAGGTTTTTTTGTTGTTGAATGCGCGGTTTGGGTATACACGGAAAAAAATAATCGCTGGTTACGCTAAGTAATTAGTTGCTTAGAAAGGGCACAAGTAAAAAGGGTAACACCGGCACACAAAAAAAAAAATGGTACCCATGTATCTCTATGTATTTTGACGCGCTGAATCCGAATTCGGTGTCCGTTTTGCTCGCATATCCCCAAAATTTTGAGTAAATTGCGAAAAATCCTGAAAAATTGCATTAATAGGTGTCGGTTTTTTGCCATTTTCTCAAAATTTTAAAGATTTGCGGGCAAATCTAATACCGTATTTAGATTCAGTTCCTAAAAATACACTAAAATCACATATAATACACTCATAAGAAAACCGTCTAATATTCACCAACGCCTATGTAAATGTGATTTTTCAGGGTTTTTCGCAATTTACTCAAAATTGTGGGGGTGTACGAGGAAAACGGACACCGGATTAGGATTCAGCGCGTCAAAGTACGTAGGGATACGTGGGTCTAGTCAAAAGTTCCGCCCACTTTTTATTTTTTGTGTGCCGGTGATAATTGGTTTTTGACAGTCCGTGCGAGAAGTTCGATTTCTCGCATGCTGCGATAAACGATGCGTGCAAAAATCTCACTTCTCGCTCGTCGTGTCAAAAAATACGACACTTGTGTGAGAAGTTGATTTTCTCCTCGTGTGACCTTTTCACCCTCGCTTCGCTCGGGCGCTACAGTCACACGAGAAGAAAATCAAATTGTCGCACTATAGTATCGAAATGTACTATGTACTAACAAGTAGTGGTTCTGCTAACCATTTTCCAGTAGTTAAAATAATCACTCTATATTTACTCAATGTAACCAATAAAATTTTTACCATAACTATTTCATATCATTAAAACTACTAATCTAATCGTTGCTTAATGTAACCAATCAATATGGTTACGATATATATTTCATATCCTTAAAATTATAATTTATAATATTAAATTTATAATATAAATTCGAAATAAACTGAATCCCTCAGAATATCTATACCTGGGTCTCTACAACGGGTTGAAAAAAAATTAATCAATTAATTGCTTAATTATTATAACAAAAAAATTGATAGCTGTTTCAACTAAAATAAAGTAGTTGATGCAACTATTATAATTTATTGCTCGTCCTAAATAACTTTTGAGTAGTTACAGTTACCAATTTTTTTCTCCAACAATCCAAGAAATAAATTGGTTGTTCTAACTATTACCAACTGATTACCAATTATGTTGCTTAGACCAACTATTCATGGTTACTTGTGCCTTTTTAAACAATTTTAATACTTAGAGAAACGAACTTTTTTTCAGTGTAGTTATCTTATTATTTATTTAGTAGATAAATTATTACATACAGTTATATTAATAGTATAATTATTATACTATATTAATATATGATATATGATCTGCTAAAATAATTAAATTTGTTAAGAAAACAATGTCTTTTCCGGTTATTATAAGAAAATTGGCGCACGTGTTCAGTTATGTATTTACTGACATTATATAGTTTCTTCTTATCTTTTACAATTTTTATTTTTGTCCGATTATTTCAGCTTTTGAATGATATATACTCTGAATACTATTAAAAAATTGATTAAGAAAAGCGAAAAAAAACATAACAGAACGGTGCTAAAAGGTTTTCGTTCCGGGAAGTTTGTTTTATTAATTTTCAACAAAGTTTCTGCAATAAAACAAACTTCAAGGCTTTTTCTTATTTAGAAAAAGCTTTAAAAACATTTCAGAAACGATCAAATTTTTGATTCTTTCATTTTTAATTACTTTTGATTGGCAGAAATTAATAAAGCTCAACTTGTTATAATGTTGACACATTATTTCTTGATAACTATTAAATTGACGTTGCTTATTTGTTTGATACTTTTTATACTTTGTGATTTTGTTTATAATTTTTCTGATCCAATCACTTTTGTTTTGACGAATAGACGGCTAGGGTTTACCAAATCAATAGTTATGAATCTTTTGACGAACAGGAGCAAAAGCTCTGACGAAATATCTTGCCAATTGGCACGGAGGAACTAATAATTCCACTGTTTGCCATTTCTACGATAAGAGTATATAAGTATATTTAATATTAACCTGTATACAATTTATCATTCTCGGAAGGAATTGTTCACCAATATGTGACAAAGTGTACCAAGATATGATTCCCCAAAAAATTTATTCACACACTTCATAGGCATGTCCAACAGCATACGCAAAATTGAGAACCCATATCACTAGAAACAAGATCCCCTGAACCTCCTATTTACATCAACCTCCTCTTTCTGCGACTCCGCCCAAGCGCCACCGGTATTATCACGACAGAAGCAGTACGACCACATCAAAGAGCCCGCTCACGCGTATTAGAGCATATATATATATATAGTCATCATAAGTGCGCTTCTTCATTCATCAGCTCGCGGGCTCTTCTTTTTTCTTGTCTTCCGCGCCGACCCACGATAAGGCCGTTCCTCCGTCGAGGACATTTGTCAAAGGGCCGCAGACAAATTGGTGTTCTGCGGGATCAAGGGAAAACAAAGTCGGCTGCGTGTGTGTATTTTGGAAATCGAGCAGCGGTGCACTAGAATCGATGAAACACGTCTGGTTTGTCTCCCGCGCGATGCAGGCGCGCGGGTGCGCTACGGTGCGATGGTGGTGGCGGTATATGTAATAATTATTCGAGGAGTTTTTATCGGCGGATATCTCACCTTATCACGTGGCCTGGGTGCCGTGAATTGCTCTGCTTTGAAGGTCTTTATTGCGGTGCTTTTCTTTTGTAAAAGTCGATTTGAGGAAAATAGAAAGTTATTAATTGAAAACGACTGTTTTGATTCACTAATGATAGAAAGTAAAAGCTTTAATAATAGTATAAAATGCGTTGAATGAAAAAATTGTTATGTAAAGCATATTAATACCCTACTAAAACTACTACCGGTTTTTGAAAAATGTCTGTATGTTAGAACCGTAACCAATTTAATGATTAAATTTCGAATTTCGATATTTAATTATTATCATGCATAATTAAAATCTTGAATAAATCGACTAATTTTAACTGCTCCAAAAAATATATTGGGCATCTCAACCAAACGAGCAGTTTGAGAGGAGTAACCTTTTAAACTTACTAGTTAGGAAGACCAATGTCAATAATTTCAACCTAATTAAAAAATTTTGTTAGTTGTGTCTACTATGTATCTATATAGTTAGAATAAGTGGACAGCATAGATTATTATAATAAATATATGTTCGTGAGGGTTGCAAAGCAAACTCTTTATGCAACCATTTGATTGGTCTCTTGATCGTACTGAAATGATTCTGTGTACTATATAAAACCTTGTGCATGTAATTATTAATATTTTATTAATCTTACCAATCCCTTTTTAATCCAGAAAATATTCAAAATCACTTTTCAAAAAGTGGAATTATTTGAGTTTCAAAAAACATTCTTTATCTCTAATATAAGTAAGTTTCAAAAGTACAAATTGCTCTTATTTCTGAAGGCGTAAGTACACGCAAAAAAACGCTGTTAATGATTAAAACAAATTATAAAGAAGATACGTCGCGTATCTCTAAAAATTATGGATCAATGTTTCTACCTAACGAATTAGAGTTTTTTTTTTTAAATTATTACATTTTTCGTAACCAACTCAATAATTATTACAGCTATGAGTATAATTTTTTTCAAATTGTAGAAAATGTTATTTCGCTTCGAAGCAATATTAGTTTTAAGATAAAAAACAAAAAAGAAAAATTTTATAAAATAAAGTAAATTAAACTTAGGATAAAAGATATTTTTGTTCTTGAATTATAGAAGCAAAAAGAAAAAAAAAGAAAAAAATGAACCGTATTTCGTCAAAATTCGATGATAGTAGATACTAAAATATGAATGCACACATCTTATGCATCTATACAGATATTTTCTAAACATTGCATATTTCGATTAAAGAAGTCACAGAAAAATATTTCTGAGATATTTTCTCGTAAAAATTTGTCACGATACCATAAAATTTCCTCCAGCAATAAGCTAAAGCTAAACTAAACAATTGTAGCAACTATTTCTTATCGTTTAACTGTGGTGATTTTGGTGTGGAAAGTTTCATAAAAATATTTAGTTACCGAGATGAATTATTTTGTCCGTATCCCACTGCATTAATTGTGCTCTTCTTTATAATAAGTCCTTCTTTGTACCTAATAACAATTCGATGAGGAATCGAAAATGTATGTTTCCATTCTAATTGATTACATTACTTCTTCGATCATATAGCATACGATTCTAAATTTAGCTTAAAAAATATATTTTAGTGGCGCAGTAATTTTCTCATATCAGAAGTCGGTTTTGTTATTAAAAGTATCATTTGAAATTATTGTTAAGGAAAGTCAAAGGTTTATTGCTTACGTAAGTATACAAAAAAGTTTCCTCGATCGACATGTAATATTAAAAATTATGGAATGAATGCGACAAATTTTTCATAATAAAATAAAATTTCATTGTATCGAGTCTTTAAAATGGCGACTGACAAATATCTAGTATTATTAAGTAATAGTTATAGTTTTTTGGTTCCTATAATGATGATCAATTTTTACTTGCAATCTTATTTGCTTATTTTATACATTTGTTTATTATACCATACCAATTGATTACGCAAGTCGTACAAATTTAATTCATACGTCTTATCAAGTGAACATAAGGAAAAATCAATAGTTACTTCATTAACAGTAGACCTTTTAGTAAAATTGCTACCGATTGCAACTAAATAGTTCTTATCATCTTTAGCAGCGTAGTTGTTTCAAAACTGTCGAAACTGAGTAGGGGACCGGTATAAAAGGCAAGCTTCTACTCTGGCATAGTTCACATTATATTCTAGAATAGTTACTAACTATAGATCCGCTGAAGTAAGTAATACGTAGATATTTGAGTTTTTTCCGTAAAAAAATCATCATTTTCAAAATAAAGTCAGTTTTTACTTAAAACTTATGTTTTTACATTTTTCGCTTACTTTAAACAAAATAAAGTGTTTTTTTACATGTACAAATAAATATTTTCATAAATAAATCCATAAAATAGGCTTAAGGGGGTGTCGCACTTTACTTACTAACACTGTTTTATCGTCGGAACATGTAAAAGTAAGTAACATAATAAAAGCCTTGAACAAATTGAGTTGCCCTGTGTAGTTCTGTCACATCTACATTCATTCTACAAAGTTTCGAGGCAAAAAAAACACGGCACCATTGATTATTCTTGGAACGAATATTAACGAAAATTAACCAAATTTCGTTCCAAGAATAAATGAAGGTCATTTTTTTTTTCTCAAAACTTTGTAGAACGATGTATTAGAGGATTACGCGTAGAGCAACTGAATTTGTTTAGAGCGCAAATCGTTATTCTTTTAATTATATTAATTATTTATATATGTTCCGTCGATAAAACAGGTTTAATAGTGAAGTAGGACTATCACACCCTCTTAATCACGTTCAATTTTGCGACTTCTCTAAAATTGAATGTGTAACATTTTTTCAATATAGTATTGAAATGTTATTAATCGTATATATTTAATAAATACTTTATAAAATTTATTAATAATTATTTTTATTATTAAATTATTCATTTCAGAACAATAAAATAAGGAAAATGAAGAGTGCCATTCTATTCTTTTTTCTCATTGTGATTGCGACGGTAGTTGTAGCCCAAAATAGTACTAGTAATGGAACGCAGAGTAGCAGCGGTAGTACTAGTCCTTTAGTCACTGTTGTGAGTAAAGTTCATATTCATACAAGTATAATAAACATACAGTTTCAAAAATTACGACACTAAACAGTTTCCATAATTTCATAGTACTTATGTAGACTTACTCATGATGCAATAAGGTGAAATAGCCATTACTGGGACGACGTAAAAAGTGTGCCCTATACGGGGACAGTAATAACTACTATTATAAACATAATACATATGAACTTAAATCATAAAAGTAAAAATCCTTTGATCATTTTTAAGTTCTAATTTATTCAATTACATGATTTATTTTGATTTAAAAAGTTATGAATTTAAAATACAAAATAATAAACAGTGCTCTTTGAAAACAGTGTATCTAATAGAATGTTAAATTGTTCAAGAGTGAATAGACTACCTATAAAATGTATTTTTTGAACTTTTATAACATTTTAACAACATTATTTTATTCGTGGAACCAATTAAACAAAGTTTTTGCAATTTTTATTTCACAAAAAACTACAATTCACTATTCTTCAATCATATGTATGTTAGGTGGTCGTAAGTGTCACAGTAATGGTTGTTTTACCTTATGAATCTATTTAGGGTGTATCGATCAGCAGCCTACTTTTTGGCCCAGACAGTGATCTAAGCCTTTTTATCTATGATACTCGCTTTCGAAATACATAACTTTATATTTTTATGATCCGAAACTTCGGAGCGAACCCATTAGTCAGATCCGCATAGGGCGAGAAACTGTCGGTTTGCTGCATTTGCTGCATCATCATTCGGTATCCGAATATGTTTTAGGGCATTAATGTCACAGTCCATATAGGATTTAACACCGAAAACATATTCAAGTTACCTAGCCGATGCTTTAGTTAGAAAAAAAAATCGCTTGTACGATCGCCGAAGTATCATAAGTATCCCATTCATTCAAGTTATACTAACCGTTCCCAACACTGTTAACTTCGGTGATCGGATGAGGTGCCGTTTATCCGCTACTCCTACCCCACCATAGTAATGGTTTCACACACACACACACACACACACACACGCACACACACACACACACACACACACACACACAAACACACACACACACACACACACACACACACACACACACAAAATATAAAAATTGTATAGAGAATTTATACACATGAGTGCAATTTCGATTTAATTAATTTTGAATGAATAAAATTATTCCATAACAGCCACGTAAAATTATCTGTTAACAGAATCTTGGAACAGGACTTCTCGTGACGCTAGCTAGATTTCTTGGTTATATTCCGTTACTCGGATCTGTACTTACTTCTCTCCTCCTAGGAATAAACAGACTCCTTACAGGACTCAATATTAATTTATAAAGTGATTCTTACTTATCCATTTGAGCAAAGTCAAATTAAGCTGTATAATAAATAAATACTGTACGCATTGCAATAAAATATGTATTACGATTAAGTATGTGTTTTTTTCGCAAATATGTTTGTATATATATGGTGATTTGATTGTGATTACAAGAATTATTAAATCTTTGAAATTGTTACGTTTATTTACTTTTGCATTAAAGTGTGTACTAATTAAAGTACTTGTTATGATTGTTATTATAAAATTACAAAACATTCATAATTAATAAAATCGATATTTACTAAAAATTTAACAAAATATTTTTTTTAACCTCGGGGCGCAAAATTATTGTCACTGTACGATCGCCGAATTCGTATGAGTATCCCATTCATTCAAGTACTAACCGTTTCCAGCGTTGCTTAACTTCGTTATCGGCCAAGGTGCAGTTTATCCGCTACCTCACCAATGTGTCGGTTCCACACACACACTCACACGCACACATACAATATAAAAATTGCATATAGAGAATAAATACACATGATTTCGAACGAATAAAATTATTCCATAACAGCCACGTAAAATTATCTGTTAACAGAATCTAGGAACAGGACTCCTCGGGATGCTAGCTGGCATTCTTAGTTATATTCCGTTGCTCGGATCTGGACTCTCTTCTCTCATCCTAGGAATAAACAGACTTCTTCTAGGAGCCAGAGTTAACGTCTAAAGCGATTCTTATTTATTAATTGGAGCCAATTCAAATTAATCTATATAATAAATAAATACTGTATGCATTGAAATAAAATATGTATTACGATTAAGTATGTATTTATTCGCAAATATGTTTGTATATTATATATTGTGATTCGATTGGGGTTACAAGAATTATTAAATCTTTGAAATTGTTATATTTATTTATCTTTGCATTAAAGTGTATGTAAATTAAAGTACTAAATTCTAATTTCTCCAGCAGTAACTAAACCTTAAAATTCATTTTTATTCGTAAAATTCAATTTTTCTTATCTTTTTTCATTTACAATTTTACAAATTCGATCTTCGAAAATAAACAGGAAACAAAAACATCAGACATAATAAATGCAAGTTTGTGCTTCGAGGTGCATTCGAATAAATAAATTCCGGTAGCTGTTTAGTGATGTAGCACAGAGCCTCGAGTTCATTCGTTCGAAAATTCCCTGCCTCCGACCCTCTTCTCTGTTTACCGGAGCTGAGAATGAGAAAAATGGCCTACTTCATCTGGGCGGCGTGCGCATGCGGAAACGAACGATTAGTAAGAATGCTACGTTTATGTACGCACATATATTATTAGATAAGAGCAAAGTAGTTTTTTTATAATGGTCGAAGCGATACGATTTTCACATTTTTTTTTTAATTTGGAGGGAAAAAACCTTGAAATTGTAATTATATTGTTTGTAACAGGTTAGTAAGATATATATTTTTAAACGCTTTATTAGTAAAAATACAATGTCATATATTGTTTCAATAATGTGACGGATTGTTCACCGAATTGTTTCAATATTAGCCAAGATTGATATTCACGATTAAGTACGATCGTTTTATAATCTACATATATATCCATAAAAGAAATACGAATTTCAGGCCGATTGTGTATAAGAAAAAACAAAATCAAAGGGAAAGTCAGAAAGGGGAAGGCGTATATATATAACAGGGGCCATGTGGCTTTTACGAAGATATCAAATCGTATGGCGATGGTGTACGTACGCCGCCTCGCCGCCGCACCTAAATATAGTTTATTGCGTTACCGAGTACTAATGGAGCTTCTATAGAAACGTCAAGCTTCACCGCGGAATCCGTACGACAAGCCAGTGTGAAAAATCATTCGCGATTTTCTCGTGGTTATCAATTGTACGTTCATCGTTTCATTGGTGCCGGTTACAGCTGGTTTGGGATACTTGGTGATAAATTATTAAAATTAAAATTTTACATATCAAGAATTTTTGTTCTGCACACGTACGCCTAAATATAGTCTATAATAGCTGACGATAATTCATGAAGATAACGAAACTTTTAGGTATAAGACTGCATTTCAAAGAAATTTGTAAGCTGTTATTCAATACGTGCTTGTAATTCTCGAAATTCTTCTTCGAATTTTAACATATTATTTACTGTTACTTTGGTGCTGCTCAACATTAAAAAGAGTTCGTAAAATTGTCAGAAATATCAGTATTTGGTATTTCTCGAATTTATTGTTGAATTATTTCACATCAGAAGTCGATTTTGTTTGCAATCATTCGTAATACATGATTAATTTCTTATTCACTATAATTAAAATTTCCGGAAGGATAACATCGTTATATTTATTTATAAGTATTTACAATTTTGAATGTTTTAAAACGAAACTTTTTCGAAATATCGAAAAATATGCATCTTTTCAAATAGACGCAACCTTATATGCCGCTGCGGTACCAAAAAAATTTCACTCCTACATACCAATGCCCCATTACTCAGCCTAATTTGCTCCAATTAGTCAGTATTTAATAATAACCGAGCGCACGGTACTAAATTAACTTGCGACCTATAAAAAAAAGTTCCAAACTACAGTCGGCGAGTATCAATCCAGCTAATCGTTTACGGAAACAGAAGCCACCGCGCGAGGCCAAACAATAAAAAAAAAGTCGTCTCGCGCACTTGGTATTTCGACGAGCCTCATGTCTTCC
>JAPYZO010003002.1:0-20558 GCA_030522905.1 Torymus flavipes
CAGTCTCCTTGAATCCTCCTCGCTTGCAATTCTGTCCCTCGCGCGTTAATCCCATCCTTTCTTGTCGCGTATATCTACGCGAGAAAAAAGAACTCAATCAACGCGCCCGTTGCACGCGGTATTTGCAGTGCGCGCAATTTAGCGGGTAAAAAGTCGAAAACCCATCAGAGGAGCAATTAATCGCTGCGAGTGGCGCGCCGTGACGCGGCCCTAATCGTGGATGCATCGACGCAGGGTAGTAGCGCTACTATATGTGTGTATGTATATATATACCTGTACACGCGCCGCAGGAGCAGGACTACGATGCCGTTGCGCTGCGCGCGCCGGGCGCCGAGGGTTCAGCGACTCCTCTGTGCGCGAGCAGAGGTATGAGGACGCGCGAGCGCGACTGCTGCCGTGGCAGAGGCATAGCGCGGTAGCGGTGCTCGTGTAAATAAGGTTTTGGTACACTTTGGTTGGGTGTGTGATGAAAAAATTTGTTGAACGATCAATGGGTAATTATTAATATAAGACAATTTGTTATGCTTTTAATCATTTTTATTGTATGATTCGTTTATAAAATTTGTTTTTAAGACTTGCTCCTACATTTTTTCTATAACTAATTTCTGGCATATACGGAAAAAGGTAATCGTAAATTATTGTTCACTTGTTCTATAACTATAGCATAAAAAGAAAAGGAATTATCTTTTTTGAAAGTTCATTATTATTATAGCAGTGAAAGTATTGAGTGAGGGTCTGTTATACCCCAGTGGGGTTCCATATTGTATACGTTGTTTATACTACGAAGGTTAAGTAATTGAATAAAAAGAATTTATGATACCATTCGGGAAAATGATTGAGGTAATAACAAAGGAGAGAGGTCTTCATGGCCCGTGTACTTCACGTTAGAAGGTTGCAAGCTCAAGTAATGTGGGAGCTACAAGCCCGGCCTATATTGATCAAGAAGTTTGCTACGCTTTGCTTTGTATGCCAGTGCTTCATTTTTTATGCGAGACATGATTTATATATTCATGTGGGTTGTATTTCAAGTTTTTACTCATTTTTTATATAGTATCTGACATATATAAGACATATAATCTATGCGTTTAAAGAAATAATACACAATGAGTGAACCAATACTAAAACAGCCGCCGCTGTGCCGTACAAGGTTAGAAAAAATACGATTTTAGGTATGCTTCTGACAGTATGGAAGTAAACAGAACTATATATTTATATTTGTATATATTATTGTAGGTACAAAAAAAAACATATCTTTATACCCGATAACATCAGCTAGCACATAGGTTTTATTTTTGCATATACTCTCTATTACGGTGCTAAGCTATTTAAAGTATGTGACTCGCGTTGGACCAAAAAATGATGACAATGTTTTATAAAGAGTAATTAAAGAAACACTAAGTTTCAAAAAAATTTTAATAAACGCTTTTACCGTTTTATCTTTCTATACATCGCACTGAAAAATAATAATGCAGCATCAGAGGCATATCTCAAAGTGGCACGTAAACACATCTTTACGCGCAATGAGAGGAAAAAAATCGTTGCGAAAAATCTAAACTGCCGATCTGCAGCGCGTACACCTCGAAACGAGAATAACGACGTAATAAGAAGCTATACATTATCGCTGCGCTCGCGCGTCCGCTGTGTGTAGTCGTGGATCCACGGTTTATAAGGCCGCGAACGAGCGAGTAAAGGGCCATCGTCCGTGGGATCCCCCCTCCTCTCTCTCTCTCTCTCTCTTTCATCCCGTCGCGTCCACGTCCGCGTCCATCTCGGGGCGATGTACGCGTATACTCATACACACCTCGATTTTTTCGCACCTACCCCGCGAAAGACGCGCACGTGGAGAAAGCGATATCGATTAGGAGGGGAAATTCCGCATACCTCGCGCACAATCGAGCAACCTTATCGGAAATTTATTATATACGTTGAGTGCATCCGCAAGGGAGAAAGAGGGGGCTCGAAACTGGAAAATCGCGAGAAAGAAGCGGTAGGAGCAACGATCCGCGAGATAAAATCAAGCGCGAGCGCGCATCTTCCTTTCTCCGCTTCTCCGTTCGTGTGCTGTTGCAGCTGTACCATGAAAGGGAGAGAGGGAGACGCGGAAAATCCACGAGAAAACGAGATAGGCGAGGAGAGGAAGAGAGGAGGAAAGGAAAGGCAAGATGCAGAAGAATAGGACGGAGATCAATTAGAGAACGCCGGATGTGGAGTCTTGGAAGGATCGCGCATGAAAGGTTAGTGAAAGGAAGGGAGGATACGTTCTATTTTTTTACAATTAACTTGTTTTTTCTATGAAAGAGCTCAATGTATATATAGGAAACGTGCGAAATGTGAAAATTGCACTCGTTAAAATATCTTTTGCATGCATGATACTTTGCTAACGCTAAACGCTAACGATATCTGATGAGACCGCAGCATAGCTGATAAAGTGCTTGAGTGATTAAGTGATTATCTTATAAGTTATTGACAGCCAATTAAATGATCAGAAGAAAGAGGAAACGTTATAATTCGTGGAATTAAATCAGAATAATTCAGTTCACTTTTTTCGAATTCCTAAGGTAAATTTATATATGAAACGTAGTAACTAAGTTTAGATTATGTAAACTAATAGCTATATTTGAAAGCTTTGAAAAACGAAATGAGTAAGAGGTTATAAATGCTGAATAAAGAAGATTCGTACGTCACTTGCCGTAAAATAGTTGACCCTGCGTCTACAATTTATAACCTAAGGGTGTTTGTCTCAACTCACAGCTTTAGTAATGACTAGCTCTACTGGAGAATGCAATTTTACGTCAACAGTTATGTTCAAAGGATTACTATTCATCATGTGAATAATTCTTTGAAATTTTTACCTTTTGACACCATTGAAAAGTCTATTCTCGGCCATCTGATGAAGCACAACTATTTTCAAGTATTTACACCATTCATTTCGTTCATTTCGGTTTGAGAATCATAATGTGTATATTTTTCTGTGATTAGATTGAATTTCTATTTCAAAACTCTTAAAAAGCTATGAAAATTCAGAACCATTACGATACAATGTGTACCAAACTAAACAATGAGAACTAACACTGGTCTTTGCCATAATATAGAGTGTTTTAATCGGAGTTTTCTATTCTAATCGAAATAGGGTAGTGAGACTATAGCTTTCGCAATTTTAAGGGCTAAATTTATAGTTCGAGCCTTGGGACATAGTTGCGCTTCATTAGAGAGTCAAATTATACTACCTCATTAATAGTGTTAGTACCAAAGTTAAAAGTTTCAGAGAAATACTCATTAGTTTTTTAATTCGATCCTCAGTATGAATCAGAGCCACCTAAGTTGCATAGAAATTAGGCACGTTAACTACTATTGGAAATTAGAATAATCTTATCCTATTGTATCATCTTACCCATCTCTCGAACACGTAAACAAAATAAAAGAAAGGAAAAAATATGCGAACGCATAATAACAGAAGGAGCAATCAGCGTACGAGAGGAAATTGAAAGTAACGCGCAAAAAATCGAAACCGGCCGCTGCGGGCGCCATCGCTCGCGCAGGATACACCGGCGAGAAGCAGGAGCGAAAAATCCGCGAAAAAAAAGAGCCAGCACGAAAGCGAAAGACCGCGAAGGAAATAATTAGCCGCGAGAGCGAAAAAAAGGGCGTTTGCTTAGCCGGGCAGAAAACCCGTCGAAGCAAGCAAGTAAGCAAGTCAGTGGCCAGAGGCTCGGCCAAGCCCGGAAGTCGCTCGCGGAAGCTTCGTATAACATACGTGCACGCGCACACACACATATATATATATATATATATGTATATATACGCGAGTGCGGTTTTGTCCTCAAGCGCGGTGCGGCCTTGAGGGTACGTCGCCCGAAGGATGGCTCGCGGCGCGCGCTAGCTCGCTCGCGCAAAAGGAAGCAAGAAAGGCGAAATTACATAGCGTGGCGCGCGTACTTTTTAGAATTTCATTTGTAGAATTATTATATACCAAGAGCGCAAGGAGAGTTATACATAAGCGTATGTGCGCGAACGCTGAAATTTGTTCCGAGGACGCAGCAGCAGCAGCAGCTCTTCTTCTTCTATACGCTCATAGTTCTGTTTATGTAATTATGCTGTAAAGTTTTTCTCGGCCGCGAGCCGTTTGCGTAACCGATGAGATGATAATTTTACGCGTTTGGTTTTACATCGGCCGCGACGACGACGGACGGCAGGGGCTATATAGCTTTGATTTGTCATTCGCAGAATTGAGAAACGTGTCTAAAAGAGCGCGCGCGCAGAGTTTATGCGCCGGAATACCTCGTGCAGTTTCTTTTTAGCCTTAAAATATGCGCCTGAACGTGGCTGTATACTGTAGACGGCTTGTATTATAGATCTGTGATTGAGTGCTTACAAATGAATTCTTATTTTCTGCAAGGGGAGGGAACTTTTCATAAAAGTTGCAGCGAGAAAATGGTGATGGCATTCGCGGGATCGCTGTAGTAGAGAGATTTGTTCTAAGAGTAGTACAGTGAAGTTTCATGTAAGATTTATAGGAATCACGATAATTTGTGGTAAGGTTTTACTTTGTGCTGTACTTTGTATCCCTGGTACTAGGGATATGAAGTCAAGTCTCATTCCCGATTCGCAGTTGTACAACGTATATAGAATTTTTCATAATAAAGTACAAGATAAGGACAAAATATATATTTGACATATTTAGCAAAAATATATAGCTAAATTGTACATTCTAAAATGAATTTCGCAAGTCTATGAAATTAATAATGATTTTCACTTATGATGTTGAAACAGGAAGTTAAGTTTATTATTCGCGGAAAGATGACGCCGAAAACATTTATCAAGACGTTGCGGTATTTGTAAAGGGGTGAATTTGATTAATTAAATCACAAGTTACGACTTATTACAGATGGTAAAGTGTTTTTTTTTACCGCGGAAGAGGATACATAAATATATTTGCGTGACGCTCCGCACTTCAGCTCGTGAGGAGAAAATTCCAGTTCCGATAAGCCATTGACAAAATGGTTATAACAAGAGAAGTGTGTGCAATTTCATTTACTTTGCTGATTTCTTTTGGGCTTTATTGCCGCGGCAGTTACTAAAGAAATATAGTGGATTACAATTTTTATGAGCGAAATCCAATTACTGGACTAATTATCTTCACAAGAACTAAACAGACAACTGCGCATCCCACGTTTTATATGTGAATAGCACACGAATGCATTCAAATCTTTATAAGCTGCTATATGCACTAAATTAATATTCATGGTAAAAATTACAATCAATAAACAATTAAAACGGTTTTCTCGTTCTGAAATTCATTAAAGATTCGAATATGTTTATTTCATTTTCATTAGCGTTTTTAATTGTTAATGAAATGAGATTTTACTCGAAGGGTGTTTATTATGCAAACTGTTATATACGAGTTTTAACTGTTTTTGAAATGTTCATTGTCATACATGTTTTAATAATTATTAACCCAAACTATGACTTCATAAAAATGGTTTCATCAAGTTTAATTCAAACTGTGATACTTCGACACTTTAATTTTAATGTATTGATATTTTCCATGAAATGGTAATTTACTAATTTTATAACTTTTTTTGCTAATAAACTTATCTGCCTATCTATTTATCTCATAGTATTGTGAGATTGGTCGTTCGTATCTGTTCAAATATAGTAATATACTCTATGATTTCAAGTTCATATCTTTAGTGCCTAATCGTTAAAAACTAGTTTAATGACATTGAATTCTATAAGTAGTTATCTTTCAAAAAATTTTCTTGCCAAATGAGGTACCGATAGTTGAACTCGCCATTGCTACCATAATCAAAGTGTAATTAGTAAGATTAATTACGAAATATTATTTAGGAATGTACTCGTAATTGAGTATTACGAATTTTCATCTTTATAATTCAATGATGTGTATAAACTACACTTTCACCTTTATAAGTTTTCAATCGTACGATGAATCTTGATTATAATCATAATGATTGATTAGTCATTTCTTTTCATACTGTCATAATTATTTTCAATAAAAACTTTCTCAACATTTGTGGATGTCACAGACGCAACAGTTTACCGTAGCTATACGAGTTTCAAAATAGACGGTGATGAATGCGTTGGCGTAATACGTGTTAGTTGAACAATGCGTTCATCCGAGCGGATTAGTTGCAATCGCATCACCTAACTCCTATAAAAAGTTAGACAAATTGAATTCTTTCATATTCATAAGTAGTATACGTTTATTGATTTTATACCGTTTATTTCGATATAAAATGGTGGAACTAATAAATTAATAAAAGAAATGTTTATGATTTAAAAAATATGTCTATAAAAATAATTCTAATAATTTAGTAGATTATATTTTTACTCACGTTTTATTAGTCGTATATAAAATGTAATTTTTTTTAATTACGAAAGAATATGATATTATCAAGTCTAATAACTTAAGAATAAACATTTTATTTTAAAGTAGCATCAAGCATTGAATGAAATATCAAACTGCAGAAATAAATAATACTAAAATACTATTTAACATAAATTAATATTGTCGATTTACTACCAACAGTAATTTGTTTTCCATTTATAGTAAATTATTATAAAACTATTAAAATGATTCATAAAGAATAATTAAAGAATAATTACTCAATCTTACTAATAACGCTTTTATAAGTAAACAAAAAATATGACATAAAATCTTTTCTTACTTTTTATTTATTGTAAAAAAAACTTGCACATTTCGAGCTGTTCATCGCTTACTCCGCATTTCTAATTGAATAATCTACAAGTTTTTAAATCAATAAAAATAGAATCAATTTTCCAGGATCAATAAATTAGAAATTTGATATTAACTGTTAATCTCGACCAAATTTCCGGTCAAAATAAAAATGAAAATGTCGCGTTGAAGTATCTAAAATGCAATTTACAGGTTCATAAATCATCATTTATGTTTATGACAAAATACAGACCGCTCTTTAAGTATTAATCATACAAGTATATATAAAAACAACATCTCAATATTTATATAAGTAGATAAAAGTTGAATACTTGTAACAGTTGTTTTCCAAAACGTTAACATTACTACCACACAAAAATAGCCACCTAAAATATTCGAAAAACGACGGAAGATTATAATCCGCGAAATTGCAAGATTACACGTATAAAATAACTCAAAGTATCGTGTAATGTTATATAGGAAGAGCTCGGCATCGAAGGGGCAGATCAAAGCAAAAGACTCTTAAACGTGACACCGTATCGCGTAACATCAACACGCGTCGAGAGGTTGGGGCGCGCGCGCAAAAAAGGCACAATAAAGCGCGTCGTTGAATCTGTTCTTTGTACTTATTCTCGCCTTTTTTCACGCCACCCACTCAACCCTCATCAAGCGCGATCAAATTCGCATATTCGTATAGTCTCCTTGCGCGGGCGTATATAATAAATTCCTCGGCGTAATATGCATACACGCCAGTCATAATAGGCATCGTGTGCTCGTATGCGCGTTATACGCGGTCAAGGGCCAGAGCCACGTTGTGATGTATGTATGTGTGTATATCTCTCTGTCTCTCTTTCTCGGAGTTGAGATCGCCGAGGCGCGACGGATCGCGCATCGTCTCTAGTCGTGTACGCGAAGGTACATCATCAAGGGTGTGTGTGTGAGTGCGCTCACGCACACGCACCTGCCGCGGCTCAAAGTGAATTCATCCGGCGCGCGCATCAGGAAGTGGACAAGTACTACTACAGGTAGCCCCAGAATCCACTTAGTCTGTCTCTCTCTCTCTTGCTCGCTCTCTTGAGGCTGCTCCCCTTTCTTCCTCTCTTCGCCGAGGCTCTTTTTCCGAGCTCCTTTTCCTCCTCTCTTTCGCTCTATACGGCTCTGTTTATCCGACTATCTAGCTGCTTTTCACTCTCTCCTTTTTTATGCGAGCGCAAGCGCCCGAGCGTAATCCTTCCTCTTCTCGTCTTTCCTCGGCATTCCTCGCGGCACTTTTCTCTTGTCATTCGCCGCAAGGGCCCCCGTACACATGCACGCGCTCGGGAGTTAATTAACTTAATTCTCCTTTTTTTTTTAATTAGATCATTAAATGATATATTTTTTTTTAATTAAGTTTTTGTTTGATCGTTTTGCGGTTTTCATGCTTATTTACATTTTATGCGAATGAAATTATAACAGCGAGGAGCGTTTTGTACCGTTGCAAGAGTGCAAAAAGTGTAAAAAGTCAACGAAAGTGGAAAATCATTCGGCAGCTGGCATCTTTAAACATTTTTTTCCTTTTTTCATTTCATTTTAAATGTTAATAAAAGATAATTTTATGTGTTTGTATTTAACTGTATACTAATTCTTTATACGGCATATCATATAACAGTAATTTACAAATTTGTTTTTTACTCATATTACATTATTACATTTGGTAAGTGCAGTAAATATTAATCCAAATGTTCTTATTATACGAAACATAATTTAGAAATGACGTCAAAACCATACGAATCACTTGTGCAATAGATGGTAATTTTTAACTCAAAGAAAATTTCGAAAACATTCTTCGTTCTAAACAATCGACTCCTTAACATAATTCTACAATAAACATTGACTAGAATGCAATAAATAAATTGCAAAATAATCCTCCTTTTTCCTAAAAATAGGCAAGGCTGTAATAATAAATAATATTTCTATGTAAAACCGACAAAATTCCAAAAACGTGTCATAGCCTACTATAGGTGTGAAGTCGTATCCGTCGTTTTATCACCGAATCTGACGACTTTATTCTTTCGGGCACAATTCTGTGTCGTTATTAATTGGAGCCGTCCATCCTTACAGCCGTGTCGACAAAGTGGCCGGCCACTACTGCCGGTGACAATCGGTAATCGGCCATCCGTCAAGTTAACCATCCATAAACATTCCGCAGGAGTAGGCTCCTTAGCTCTCTCTCTCTCTCTCGGGTCACAGCATTCATCCTTACAAATAGACCGGACAATACCTGTCCGTCAGCCTCTCATTTTTCTCAGCCCCATTATCCGGCTATTATGGGCTCTCCCACACCCTCGCTTTGACAAACACAGAGGACCGGCAGAAGTCAAGGTATCGCTTTGCACTGTGTATCGTGTTACCAGCTCTCCTCAATAGAGCCGGCCGCTCGCACAGCAGGTAAAAAGGCCCTTATAGAAGCTACGACTACTCGAGCGCCTCCTTGCCGCAGAGCGCTACCACCTAGAGTCTCAACTCTCGGAGAGATAGCGCGCGCGGGCATCGAGCTCACTGACACCGCGCGCTCTCAGCTAGCTCTTTCTGCGCCCGTGGGAGTCGTGTGTATGTGAGCTGCCTTCACGTGTGTGTGTGAGTGTAAGTAGAGGCTCGCGCGCAACAAGTGCGACGGAGAAAGGCTGAGAAGGAGCGCGCGAGTACACAGCGCTAGAGCTCCGCGCGCACCTGGGCACAGTGTGTGCAGTGGGAGGGGGGAGGAGAGCGAGAAGGTGAGAGGGAAAAGCAAAGGAGCGAGACGAAGAAGGAGCTAGCCGCGCGCGGCCAATAGGAGGGAGAGAGAGAGAGAGAGAGGAGTTCTCTGTAATACACAACTCGCGGGGCTCGGCGCGAGGTCCGCTCGGTCCCACGAAAACGTCGGCAAGGCAGTTCGTCCGCGGCGTGTTTGGACGACGGTGCAGCGGAGAAGCCGCGCGTGTGTGTGCGTGAGACAAGAGAGCAGCGTGCCCGTGCGAGTGCGGCGCGCGCTAAAAGCGTGTGTGCGGATAGTCTAGTTCGATATAGAGAAACGCAGATCGCTGCTGCAGCAGGAGACAGAGAGAGAGAGAGATTTTTCACCACCAAGATAGCCCAGACGCGGGGGAAAACTGCTTTCGATGAGGCCGGCTGGCTGGGGCGGCATCACGGCCAGCCACCACCACAGGGACCACCACCAACAGCAGAGCTGAGGGACCAGGAGCGCCCGGGAGGAGGAGGAGGAGGAGGAGGAGGAGGAGGAACGGCCCAGCGGCTGTTCTCGCTGAAGGCCCTATGGGGACGGGTAAGTGTCGGGGACCACTGATACCAGAGCTGCGCTCATATATACACCGGAAGTACATAGTATGCGCGCGCTAGTGTTCTCCGTTCTCCGATCTGGAGAGAGAGAGTAGCGAGTGAGTGAGAGAGATATACTCACCTACGGATCGTTATCTCTCTTTCTCGCTCGCTCGCTGGAGAGTAGATTGCGCCGGGAGATTTCCCGCCGCCAAGTGTGTATAATATACGCCGAGTGTGTATGTGTGTGAGTGTTTTTTTTCTTTCTTTCTCTCCTCACCTAACTCTCTTCGCACCAGCTCTCCTCGAAATTATGGCTCTCTCTCTCGGAGCCAGGGCCGGGGATATTGCAGCCTGCAGGTACAAAAATCCATCGATACTATCGCGTGCTCCCTTTTCAATAAATCTGCCGAGGTGATAATACTACCTTGCCCCGGTGTATACCACACAAAATTGACTTTACGGCCGACACGCCGCCCGCGCGAGATATCTCGGTGATCGAGCGGCGAGACGATGATGAGATGGTACCGGACCGAACCGTCTGCTCCTTTCTCCCTACTCGGAGAACGCGCGTGCGCGCGTGAAATTCCTCCGGCCGCGAGAACGTTACAACTTCATAAGCGCACACCCATATTACACACGTATATATACAACTCGCTTCTTTCTTTTCACTCGTTCAGCTTTCATGACTTACTCGCGACGAAACCTCTTAGCGCAACTGTTAATATATGATTGAGTGTTTAGGCTGACTCTTTTGAAAGGCGAATTTCTTTCGTACGCACTCTATACACAGTCGCCGCGAAATTGGCGCGAGTAGCACGCGGTGGTTCACGAAGTAAGGAAAGAGAGCGGGAGGTTATCTAATCCCGGGGATAATTAGCGCGCTGCTACCGAGCTATAGAAACGAGAGCGAGGCGGCGGCATAATGCATTCGGCGCGAGCGCACATTTTTTTGTGTGTTGGTTTTCCCGCCCGTCGCGCGGATTGTTCGCAGCGCTCGCGCTCACTCGTGAGTGAGTGTGTACCAGCTGGACGGTTTACTTTCAAATCCTGAAGTTTAAGACCTTGCCGATTGTGTATAGTCGCCTGAGCGCGCTGCGCTCTGTACCTATATTGTATATATATATACGTCGCGGAAAACTGCCAACCACGGCTCGTGCATTGCCGGAACTGCATGGCCGAGCCGTGAAAGTAGTGCGAATTGTCGAAAACTATGTGAATATGCCGCGAGGTATCGGTTTTCTTTTTTTCAGCGAAATATTCCGTTATATATAGCGCGCGTTTAGGTTTCAGAAAGACCGGTTACGAGCTATATCGTTTTTTTTGCAAAAAGTTTATATTTTCGACTGATTGTAAAAGTAGGCGAGCTACTGCTGTAGAGTTGTTTTGCATAAAAGAGAAAGAATCGCGTGGCCTTTTCGCGACATTACAAAATACACGCTATTACGTGCGCGTTCTTGCATATTTCGAGAATCGATTCGTATAATACATTGAAAGGCTAAAATTTTCCAAAAACGCCATTATTTCCATCTTGAATCTGTTACAAATCGAATCAATTTGTAACCGCGCTTAAATACCATTGCTCTATTCGCCTGAACGGCCGATCATAAAAGAAAATCGCCTACTCCCGTCCCATTACATCAACAGCTCACAGCGCGCGGAAACCGACTGCTGCCTGTCTCTACTTGCAAAATCGTTCGAACCGCTCGCTTCTTTGTTTCTAAATCCTCCTTCCTATACCATTCTCGTCGCTGGCGGGGCAAAAAAGCGCATCCGCACGCACGCCACATCCCCCCGAAATTGCCTTCTCCGAAACACACAGCTCGCGATCCCTTTGGCACGCGGTTCGCTCCAAAAAAGTCGCTGGCGCGGGACCAACTGACGCGGCCACGTATAGACGCAGCAAAGGAGAGAAAGAGAGGAGAGATAAGGACTCATGTAATCGGCCTGACCTTGACTCGTGTCAATGGACGCGCGCCAGCGACTCTCGTCGTCGCTCCTCTCTTTCTCTCCTAGCTCTCTTGCCTTCTCTCCCCCTTCGCCTTCTTCCCCTCGATTCCGACGTCGTCCTGTCGCGAGACACTGCTGCAGCGAACGGATGTGCGCGCGCGCGCGCACGCAGGAAGAATCGTCGTTGTCCCTCGAGTTTCTCCCTTTGCTTTTCGAATTGCCAATTTCTTTGCCATCCTCTTTGCATTTTTGAGCTTCGCCGAACGAGCTTTCAAGTCGCCGCGCTACTCTCTGCTTACCGCGAGCAAACGTATATGTAGAGAGAGAGAGAGAATAAGGGACGTGTGTGTATCTACGTGCGCGCAAGCCCTGCACATACGATGTTCCTTTTTCATTCCGAGCCGTATTTTCTGCGAACGACTGTGCGGCTATTTACCTTTTGGTCGTTTTGTAGCTCGCGGATTTTCGAAAGCTCTTATAATACTTATAGGCCCCGCGAGGCGCTTGACGGTTCTGAGCGTTTAATCGACTTTTTCACGGACGCGCGATTGGCGATTTATGCAAAGCAAGCACGAGAAAGTGGGTATAATACACACGTCGCGGCGAGCAGTGATAGTCGTAACTGGATATCAGAGGCTATATAGGCGCGCGTGTGGTATAGATTACTTTGAATTTTCAGAATTAGATTGAAAATATTACACGTTGTGGAGGTAAACGTTGTCGCGATCGCTATGGGAAGAAGGAACCTGTTATTGAAACAACTTCTACTTTCGTTTATTTTGCATATATATTTATTACGGACCTTAAAGACGAGTCGAAAAGAACACGCACAAGTTTTATTGAAAACGGCTCGAAATTACCTTCGTTGCTTAATAAACAACTCCCGGTCGCAGTGTTTCGTGCAAAAGAATGAATCACTGCTATTACGCACTTCTCTCCCGATCCATATGTCGCGCGTTCAACCTTTACTCCCCGCGATGCTCGCCGGTGGATTTCCCAAGCCCGCTTTTCTATTTGGTCAAGGAAAAGGAGATTCAGTGCGCCGTGTCTCGGGTTTGCGCAACGCTCTATACGACCAAGTCTCTTGGGCGCACTGTATAGCAAGCTGCTCATCAAGGAGTAGTGCGCGCGCGTTGCGCCACGGCGTAGAAGAAGCGCGAGATCCTCATTTAAATAGACGATTTAGCGGCGATCATCTGATGGGTGGGCGCGTTCTCGAGTGCGGGCAGGTGCTTCCGGTGCGCCGCACCGCCACCGGTGTGCAGCCACCTTAACGGCTTTTAGAAAGTGTACGCGCCGGCCGAAAGTGGCTGCACGACCGCGGGCCTTCGAAATTGGGCTAACGATTCGCCAAAAGGCGACTTTTCCTCGTTCGAGTCCCCGAGACCGAATTCCGCCTCTCTCGTTCTCCTTTACGGGGACGGCATTTTTTTTCCTTCTCGATCTTGAGAACTCGTATGTGTGTGTGGGTGGAGCGGATGGTTGGATATGTATACGAGAACGATCGTGGGAGACGTATTGTTCTCTCGCGAATGTGAGCGCGCTAAATCGATGATGGCTCTCTCTCTCTTGATCGGGGAGTGCGGAGAATGACGAAAGCCACAGGCCGGGGAAATCACACATATGGACAAGCTCTAACACATGATTAAATTCGTATACGCACGGTTACACTTATACTTACACGCGCGTTTTGCATTTTAAGGTTGCTTTATCCTGGTGGACGACGCACACAACGTTAAAAACCAGTTTTGAAAATGACAATTTTGAGGCGAGTTGGGATTACCCAACTTTTGAATACATATATATAGGAATGCGTAAACAATTTAAGTAGCAACTATATAAGAGTTATCAAATTAATTTTATCCTTATATTACAGGTGTATACGTTTAATAAGTATTTGTATTTTGTTATATGCGATCATTGCAAAGTATAACTGAAAGAAAATAATAATTATTATAAGTGTATACCGTAAATAATATCCGACTCGAATGACGTCATCGCTTAATTTAAATTCACTTAATTTGGTATTTCAAAGTCAAAGATCTTATTTTAGAAGTCAACATGACAACAACTTTCAAACTATATTAATAGATAAAAAAAGGTTGTGATATCTCTCGTCACTATTAATAATTATCTCTTTATCTATAAAGCCAATTCCCAAGATCATATATAGCTATACCTAGGCTCTACATAGATACCACATCATAACTATGATACAAAAGAAAGCGGAAAATAAAGTACCTAGCAATGACATTTTTAAGAGCGACCGCGGTTACGTCAGGACGCACTTTTTTCGATTACACGCTCGCGCGCAAAGCCTAACCGGCGATAATACACACACCGAGCGCACCGTGCGGGCGTGTAAAAATTCAATTTCGCAAGGTTACCCGAGCAGAGAGCGCAGTGTGAAAGGAGGCGGCGATACGGCGACGAGAGCGAGCCGAAAAAAAAATACATAAGCGGTGGCGGCGGCAGCCCCGCACACGGGAGATTGGGCGAGATTAAATGGAAAAAATAAAAGGAGGACGAACGCAGGCGAGCGCGCGCGCAGTAAGTATACGTGACTTCGCCTCGCGGTGGCGGGCAAAAGAGAGGCTAACAACTTTTACTCCAGAAAGTGAAAAGAAGGCAAAGTGCATATATAGCGCTCACTCGCGCGAGCACGTGTATACGTCCTTCTCGCTCTCTTATGTCGTCCCTTCGTTCGGTATACGATCGGGGGCGAGAGATGATGGGAGACGATGATAATATCGGCGTGTGTAACCGAAAAAAAGGACACGAGGGGACTCTCTCCCCCTCTCACTCTCTTGGGGGCGTCTCTCTTATACACCTTGAGGACTGTATAATACAAAGCCGATGGGGTCCAATGGATCGTGACTGCACGCGACTGAGGCGGCGGCTATATAGCCGAATAGGAGATAAAGAGGGGAGAGAAAAAAGTGAGTGAGCAGTTGGAGAGGATTATTCAAGAGCGCGTTGAGGTGTGAGGGTGCGCGCCCGCGAAGGCTGTATATATCTGCGGTTCGGCCGGCTACGTCACGAGATACATAAATGTTTGGAAATTGTTTCCAGTACTCGTGGAATCTCTTGTTGCCTGGTTTTTCGGATGGATGTCGCAGCGATGATCCTCGTGACATTTGTGCGTCCCGTGATTTATGCCTCGCGGCGGAGAACATGTAGAGGAGACTGACATTATACATATTATATGGCTAGCGGTGTTTTTTTTCGAATTCTACGCGGCTTCAATTTGCATTATTATCGTTTTAGTTCGCGTTTTGAGTTACGTTACGGCTGAGGAAATGAGGTTAACATCAGCGTATTGTAATCGTTTCGAGTTGTATTCTTTTTTTTTTCTTTTTATAAATTGAATTCTCTTTGGAAATCAGTTATGATGAGTAATGCAGCCACCTCGGCGTCTTTTATAACCAAATTTATTAAAATGTATTCAGTATGTTGTACACCGTGAGAGTTATGGAAGATAGTTTGTAAGTAATTAAATTCGTGGGTTGCGGTGTTGGGATGAAGTATTCAAGGAAAAAAATATTTTATATTTTATTTTAACATAAATTTTTTTAATCTTGGAGAAACAAAATTACGTTGTTTAATATAATAGCTGTTGTTTTCCAAACGAATTGATTGAAATATTGGCTGGACGTAAACTTCTAATGAAAGTAAGAGCGATATAGTCGTTAGAGAGTCAAAGGCCTAAGGAAGGTATGAATGGCAGAACGGTTTTAATATACATAGTACGTAGAGACACCGGAAGGTAGTATACATTTGCTCAGAAGCATTCAAATGTTAAATACAAGATATACACATAGCTATATACATTTATATGACGCACTTTGGAGAGTACGTGATTTCGTTTGACGACTGTGCAAAAGCGCTTTAATGACCGAATCGTTCTTGCCAATTGGTTGGATAAGGGGCGAGAGCGCGAGAGAATTTAATTAGGGAAGTCGTAGTGCGCAAGTTAACCAACGCGATAAAGCGATTTCTCGTGGAATTAAATAGACCCCGCCTACCCTAAAAACAAGCGTTTTTTCTTTATGTACGTCCGTGTAATGACGCGGAATTACACAATGCTAGTGAAGAAAATGACAGGCTTTTCTCTCTCCGCGACTCGGAGAACCGTATTATCGCGCTCCTTTAAAAGAACGAACTCCGCCACCGTTACGTCCGCGCTCGCTGCGGGGGTAAAAAAGAGGCGAAACCGCCGTTTGACGAGCCGTTTATATACGCACTCGGCCATTGTGTGCACCATCCGAACGGACTGATAACTCGTTTCGCGCGAATCGACCAGTTTTTCGTCGATTTCGAGAGAAATGGCTTCATTTGCAAGGTTTTATGGCGCAGCGGCCCAACTGCTTCTTATCATTCGTATGAGCTTTAAATTTATCCTTGCAAATTATGATTGACTGAGGAATTTGCTGAGGGGTTGTTAAATGTAATTGCTTAATTGTGGAAACCCGGGGTGGAATGAACCCGCAGATCGTTTTGTTGTGAAAACAATTGTCTCAAATATTTCGCATAACTTTATAAGGAATTCTGGAAAGAAGATGTAATTGGTACCGAAATTTTTGTAAATTTAATCAGTTTCTAAAGTCATAATGCCTGTAATACACATTAATGAATACGCTGTGTATGCGAATTAATTATCAACCTCTAAATTCACCGGACCGTAATATTATCAAAACACAGCCTACATACACGATGTAATTTGAGAAAGAAAATTAAGCACCTAAAAACCAGAAAACTCTCACGCACATGTCATTACAAATCGTTCCCAATTTCACCTCACCAGTATACAAAACGCCAAAATTACACCCAACAAAGAGCCAATAGACACATTTAAACCGTGCTATTTAATTACTGCAACACCGCAGACACTTTATAGGTACAAGGCTCTCCTTTGTTCCTCCTACACTCTGCTTTCGCCGCCCTCGATCAATGCGCATACTAATCGCCAAATCCGCAGTAAGTTTGCGCATGCATACATTGCGCAAAACTACAAATAGATTCACCATTCTTTCATGTACATACGCAGATGCGTGTGTGGTCTCTGCATATAGTGCGAGTGTATATAGATACGCATCGATTGCGGCATCGAAGCGCGCGCAGCCTTGCTACGTATATATACTCAGGTGGTAATTGCGCGTATCCCGCCTCTTTTTTTTCCGTGACGAAACTCGCCACCGCCGCCGACGACTGGAAACTCGATTTTCCATCCACGAGCTGGCGCACGCGCGAAAATCGCGAGAGCCGGCCTTTATACGGGAGCCAAGAGTATAGAGGTGCAAGAGCGACGAGTAGAACCGGGCCGGAGAGACGCCGAAGGAAACCCGCCGCGAGTATAAGCTCGTCTTCTTTGTGCGTCTCTTGCAGCCTGCTGCAGCCAGCAGCGGAGAGATAGTCGCGGAGGATGAAACTGTTTTCGCTTTTCTTCGCGCAGGGGGAAGGTCGTTGCGCCTCTGTTGTACACAGATACATGCCGATTGTTGGGCGGCCGTGTCGCGATAAATAATGGATGTTTACGTTCGAGCGTGCGGGTGTCCTTTCCTGTTTTTTTTATTATATTTCGTTGCATTATTGATTCTTTGTTCCATTGTGGGTTAGCTTCGTTTATACGCGTATTTTAGCGTCTCGTTATCTTTAGGGACTCGCGCGGCGCGGGCTTTTCTCCGCGCCGACACACCAAGAGAGAAAGACGCGCTGCTCTCGCGTATACGCGCTCTCGAGGTGCTCTAAAAATAGCGCAAACCGGTATTCCTGCGTCGATAAGGTTAAGGTCTTCGTTTAATGTATAACTTCGGATCACGCGCTAGCAAGAGAGAGGTGCGAGTAGTACGGATTGATGCGAGTTAATTTTAGAAAACGGTTTTCAGCCTGCGCGTATTATGGTTTTACATAATTTGAATAAGAGAGAACGTATTATAGAGTTTGTGCGTAAAATGGATAAAAAAGTTGGGAATCCTATGCATTAGCTTTGTTTTTTTAACGAAGTTTTTTCAGCGGGTGAAAAAGTATCCGTAATCTTCTCGTTTCTGCAAGACGGGCTCGGACAATGCGCTGGTAACAAAGTTGAAATTCAAATGAAGCATGAATGGAAAAGTGTAGTCTTGACAAGAACGTTAAGCTACACGCTTGCGTACTTTTAGATGAGGCTAAAGTTGAAAACTTGTAAAACTACACGCTAGTTAAATGTACCATGCTTTCAATACGTATACAATAAGTTTTTTGTGTAAAAATAAGATCACGGTTATATATCAATAATAGCACACGCAATTCATTTACAAAAATTACGCACTTAATTATCGTTTATCATCGTCCTCGGTAATTTATGCAGTAAAAGAATAAATTTTTCCTTAACACAAACTGAATTAAAAACATGCTATTATCTTAAATAGTCACAAACTTTAATAACTTTAAAGTACGATTTATTATTTCAGTTTTATGCGCGCGCTAAATTGCACAATATACATACAGCTCCTCTGCGTATATAAAGTCAACAATTACGTGGATTAATTATTACACGCACTATACGCAGTACTTTTATCCTCCAAGAAATCAACTTTTAATTGCAATATTAATATAAACTTCAAGCCCGACTGTCTTTACCATATTTTTTCATGCGGATCATAAGGAATATACCACGCGCGCAGCTTAATTAAATTAACCATCAGCCGTAATGTGCACCTTTGAGCCCCTCCATTCACAAATAGCCGCGATAAATGCCAGAAATTCAACGGCGCTTAATAAATTCGCCCCGCTCGCGCGGCTACACAGATCTATAAGCGAATTTAAAAGGCCGAGAGAACGCCAGGCGATATCATAACTCCGTTCGAACACTCGCTTATGTACCCGTATCCTTTCGCCGTCGAAAAAAATGCACTGGTCGCGCGTACGTACCTATAGACATCGAATCGCGGGCCGCCGCAGAAAGGCGATATATCGGTATATACAGCCTCATGCAACTCTCTCGCGGAGTTTTCGCACCTTCTCTCTCTCTCTACGGGGGGAAACGCCCTCTAGCGGACTGGAAAAACGGACACTAGTCGTTCGCGGGGGAGAGGGGGCAGGGACCCTTTCGCCGGCTGGAGAGCGCGAGGTCACGGGTGCGCGCACACGTAAGCGAGAGTTTCGCGGACACAATGCTGCGCGCATATATAACGCAATCCTAGAATTCAGCGCGTGGGTTGCTGCTGCTGCTGCTGCTGCTGCTGCTGCAGAGCTTGCTCGCGCAGCTGATTTATCGGCTGCTTCGCCGTGGGCGAGCTTTTCTATATCTCTCCGCAGCTATTTCCCTCCCACCTTGACGCGCTCTTTGTTTTTGCATAAGGGCTTGTCAGCTGATTATCATCAGCTGATTATACATTTGGCTTGTTTCCCCCGCGGTGGCGCACGTAGTATTATACGCACAGAGAAACGCACAAGGGAGAAAGAGAGTGACATGAAATACGGCCTCGCGAATAAGCCAAGGATGCAATCAAGTCGTAGCTTGTAGTTTTCAATTACGCCGCGTGTGTACACACGCGCTTGGTCCCCACGTCGTCCTATCCCTCTGTCTCCTTGCCGCGGTGTGCGTTGAGGTCCCCATGAGCGCGTGATGCTCGTTTTGCGATGCGGTGCGCACACGCTGGCATCCGAAGGGCTAATTGATTGTAATTCCGTTCCACGGGCTTGTTCGCATTATAAAGCGCGCGCGCACGTGTGGAGCTTGCGCGCGTGCAGCCGCATTATGATATATAAGGGTCCGCGTAGATTGTCGTGTGCTCGCGGTCGTCGCGTATATATGAATATTTATGGTGGTTTCGTGGCCAAGCTGTTATTAGAAGCTGTGCGGTGATTTTTAAAGTTTCGACTTTTTTTTCGGAATGCCGCGGCTTTCAAAAGATTTACTTATATACATTGAACGCGCACCACAGTGGATCGTTGTGTATAATATACTTATACGAACGTGTATAGGGAGGCACCGATATGTAGTTCGAATATTATACAAATTACTGACATTAAAAGGATAAAAATGCAGCAGCAGGATAAACGTTACTTGCTATACATCCCGGCCGCTGCTGCTATAGCATTAACTTTGTTTTAATTTTAATGCGGCTTGATTGTTTTCGTAATAAGTAGATTCAACGCGCAGATTTTCACTCAACAAAGGACGGCGAACCATAAATTTTTTCCGTGAAAATGATCGCCAGGGACGCCGCTACCGCGCGCGGCTGCTGATGTAGGTACTTCAATGCAACACTCGCGGCAGATAAACTTCGATACACGTTAAGATAGGCGGGAAACACTACATTCAAATATAACGGTATGGCGTATAATCGTAATAGCAATTAGTAGGTGTTTATTATTGCTCCCGAATGATTTATCCCGCGCCGACTCTCGCGCACACACATTGTCGGCGGAAGAAATTTATCGCTCAACCTTCGTCTCACTCTCTCCCGCAGTCGCGACGCTTCTAATTACCCCGCGCGCGCGCGTCATCTTATATATTTTTTCTTTTTACTACACCCTCGCGAGCATCATCACAAAGCACACGCGCGTCGTTAAAAAAAAAGTATCCTCGAACGAGCGCGACCAGCCTCCATAACTCAACTTTCCCTCCCGCCGCCGC
>JAPYZO010003003.1:0-13501 GCA_030522905.1 Torymus flavipes
ACAAAATTAGTCAATGGCAATCGCCAAGTCACAAAGTCTCACATATTTGAACTTACTTATTAATTAGCCAGTTTTACTAGCTATTCTTGGCAATTTCGAGTAGATGAAATTTCTAGCAGGGAAAAGACCTCTACGATAACGAAATCCATCGCACAAACGCAGTGTCGCATTCGATTTTCGTGACGTGTCACGCGCACAGGTCAGCACGGTTATCGTGCCATGGGAAAACGCCATTGAATATGCCAACCGATCAACTCTAAATCCGTATTAAAACACGCGAGCTTGCCGCGAAATGTGTATATAACGTAAGTGTAGAAAACAAAATCGTATCGGCCGAAGATTGCGGCGCTATCTCGCGGACGTTTCTTTTACGGAACAGCTCGCTGCGTAAAAACGCTCCTCGCTTCTGTCTGCGTCTTATCGAGCGCCTTTCGACACACTAGCGAATAATAATAATAATAATGATAACCCATCGCGTTAAAAGAAGGTACGCTCGGTCGTGTATACATTAACGTTACAAGCGACGTTTAAAAGACAATCGAGATAACCGAACCCTTCAACAGCGCATCTCTATGCATTGGACGGTGGCCCAACTTTCCGCTCGCATCGCCCTATAACATTACCATAACGCGATAGCGCATCACCATATATGATAATGCCCGGTTGTCCGCCCTATGTATAGATACCCGTAGCCGAAAAAAGAAAAGAGGTATAGAAAAGACACGCGAGCGGTCAAGGTCAAGATGCACAATTTTTCGTGCACTTATATACTTATACTGTACAGTCGTGCGTATAGTTTAGTCGGGCTCATGAAAATGCAGGAGAGAGGCGACCGCGAGCGCTGCAATTTCCCGCGCGCTCGGCAGCGGTGATAATGATTCTAAACGACACAGTTCTTCGCGCGCCGTTGTTGCTAAGCAGCCAAAGACCGAGAGATATTATACAGGCCACCACGGGTGTAAGCGAGCGGCTGGCTATCTGTTTGTTAGCCGCAGTAAAGAAGGAGGTTTTTTCCAGTGACAAAGAAATCGTGCGGGTGTTTTTCATCGCGCGAAAAAGGCTTTTGGATCTTGGTAGTAAATTGTATTTCATATTATCTAATTAGGGCTTAATTGGTGTCGGTCCGTTAATATAGTTTAACGAGCAAAGTTTATTAACGAAAATTTACATCGCAAGTTAATTAAGTTACTGTATACGTGGCGTTTAAAGTGCACACTTGGTACCTACAAAAGTTGTTTCGAGCATTGCAGAAATCTTGCGAATTAGCATTTAACGACTTTCCCGCTCTCTCGCATGTATACCTTTCGTCGTACATACAGCTCCATTCGCGCACTCTTTTACCGCAGAGCTCAACTCGCCGCGCGCGTGCCCTTGCCTGCGCTGCTGCCGCATACTAATTGAAGCAACTTATTACCCGGCAACTTTCTAATCATACGCGCTGCACCTCGTTTTTTCATCCCTTTCAAACCTATACGCATATTTATACGACCGCCGCCGTGTCCCATTCATCGGAAACCATTGTCATCCGCCATTATTCTTTCCATCTTGCGTACTATAGTCCTATTTTTGAAATTTTTTTTTTTCTTTAACTTTCTACTATCTCGAGATGGTCTTTTGATATTATGCACCTATAGAACTGGCATCGTCGTCGTCGCGCTGACTACATCAGAATTTATGCGGCGCCGCTGTGCCCGTCTTTCGGCCGTCGTCTATTAGCATTATTCCCTTCTCATTACGCGACGCGCGCGCGCGCGACCTCATCGAAATTTTACGGTCGGGTTTTATATACGCGGGAACGAAAAAGTTTGGTGAGCACGAGGTTTAGAGGGCTGTGGTTGGCGCTTAATTTAATTTAAAAACAAAAAGGTAAAAGTGGTTTATGTATAACGTACTATAGGGTCTTTCTCCTTCGATCTTAATTGTTTATTAGCTTTTTTATGTGTAAAGTATACTGTTCTAGTGTTATCTACAAGAATTGTAACGCTTACTGTTCGAAAATAAATACTTAATGCAACAATACTAATACTAATAGCAGTAATGTTTTAATAATATTATCATGAGTTAAGATAGTGCTATTACAATATTATTACAATATTACTGCGGCATTATTATTTGTTGACTCTTAATTGTTCGTTCGGGCTCTTGGCTCTATCTAAACAGCTAGTGTTATAATACATGTGAATAACAATAGATGAACATTTTTATATAATAAACAAGAGAAAAAAATTAATGTCGAACAGAAAAGAATGTAGAATATGGTTTCAATTCAAATCGTTCTAAATTACCGTTTACGGCGAAAATCGTAACACTTTGGTATATTATCATAATATTTCATTTAACATAAAGAACTACAACAACTAAGCAGACAAAATTTTCCTAGTCACCTCCATTACCATATACTACATTAACTTCCGAAGAAAAACTACGTCACCTCTGGCATCTTATAAAAAAGGGAGCTTTCTGCGTCGCACAGGAAAATCCAGCGAAAAGAAAAGTCATCCCAACCAAGCCGAAACCAGCTCCCGCGAGTACAAGCCAACCATCTCTCCACCCACAAACCAGGCCACTACTGTCCCTCCCGCTCTCTTTCCCTCTCATCTCGAAGGAGAGGATTTCGTCAAGTGTAAAAGTAGATGCGGAAATGGGCGAATTAGCTGCGGGAGAATCTCCTCCCCTCTTCCTCTTCTCCTACACGAGAGCGAGGGAGAAAGAAAGAGAAAAGACGCTGACTCGCGCGGAATTTCGTTTCGCCTGCAACGTCGTCGTCGTCGCGACCCCCCACGATCGATTTCCTCCACCGCTCTGCCTTTTTCCAGCGCGGCGAGCCGGTTCTGAAATTGCCTATTCAAGGTGAGAGAGAAAGAGAGACGGTGGATGGAAAGTATTGTCGCGCGCGAGATTTTAAAGTATTCGCTTTGAGAAAGAGGAATGAGAAAAATCTGCCTTGGAATTCGGGGATGATCCCTTTGGGAATCGCGTATACGCATTGGATTTTTCCTCGGGCACGGAGGCGAAGATATGTAGAGTTTGATTAATGGTAGCACTTTGTAACGAAACAATGATGCGGTATAAGATTTTTAATTGGATCTCAAAGAAGCGTTAATAGCAGGGACAGGAGAATATCACAGAAGTACTGCTTTGGCAAGTAGTTGACAGGTAAAATAATTAACGCAAGATTTGGCAATTCAATTAATTAAAGCTCACAAATAAGTGTTTCCCTCTAAGTAGCGCTACTAAGCGACGCAAACTTTGATTTAATTGAGTATCATTGTCCAAAAGTATACCCGAAAATATTAAAAGCTATATAGATATATATCGTTAATAGTATAACTATATATCCTATTTGATCATTCGAGTCATTTATTCATACTAACGTAATTCTCAAATCACGAGAAATAAAAAACGTAGCTGTTATTTTTACACCCAAAACAAAGAGTGTGTACGCAACCATCAACAAACTCCCGCGCTTGCTCAACATGCAACCCGGTGCGCGGCGCCAACTTAAAAATATACTCTCTCATATACCCGCGAAACTTTTTTTCTCCCTCCCGCGAAAAGAGAGTGATTTATCTGTCTTGATGACGCAAAGGGCGCGGCCTTGATTTTCAACGAATTAACACATCAGCTGCGAACTGTGCCGACATTTCGTTGCTTTTTTTTTTGTAGTCAAGATAATATTCCGGCCGCGCGGAGGAAAGATTTGGAATTTTGCTGTCGTCATAGAAACTACCCATGAGATATATCCGATCGGATGCGGGATTGTATTAATAGAATGTGGAGCAGTTTTTGTGATCGATGCTAATTGTATCCGAGTCAAGTTTCACGTTTACCGATTATAGATTTTTAAAGTAGTTTTAGAGGTGCTTGTAGTTTACATCAATGTAAATTTCGATGTAAATTTCTTCGATCAATGGTAGACACTGATGAAATGGTTAGCACTTCATTGGTCATAATTCTTGAATAAGCATCATCGTAAATTAATATAACTTTTATTGATGTTTTTATTCAAGAAATAAACATCGGATTTGATCATTTTTATGTCCGCAAATAATATAGTTATGATGAGCATATAATGTATTTGACTCTTCTTTGAATTTCTTCAGCCGCAACAGATTGTATCTTGCGTTTGTTTATTTAACTGCGAAATAAATCTTGTATCCTGCCTGGAATCTATCTCAAGTATCTAAGTAACCTTGCTCACGTCTGATTGAAACGTCAAGATACCAACCGATAAGACTAGATTTTCCGCCAACTGTGACAAGTGAGTATACTTTAATACATCGATTTCGTCGACAATCATATTTTTGTAATGAAATCTTTTTATAAATATATTCTCTCACTGTATTATTCCCACATCCCAACGTGTTCTACTCTATAACCACACATAATATACTCACTATATCCTTCATACTTTTGTACGTTCTACGACTACCAATCAATACACGCAGCAGACTTTCGCAAATTATTCCATTAACATTCATCCCATCCTTTATCCACAACATGCATTTACAACCTCGCCGAAGACGCGCGAATGACGACGACGTCGCAAAAAGTCCCGCGCCATTCAGCCAACTCTTTTTCCCCGTCTTGGCAGAAAAAGATTCTAAAAGCCTCGGCGTGCATTCAAAAACGCATAGAATGAATTTTAAACGAGATTCATGAGTATATATTGTTGTTATGCCAATGTAGGGAAATGTCGCGAGCGCGCGAGAACGGGAGGATTAATTTTACACGCGGGTGTAAAGTCTAAGCGATAAGATTTTGTAAGTGTGTCGATGGGTATCACCGCGCGCGACAGGAGAGTTGAAAGATATATACACACGCGTGTGCGCGAGGCTACTGGTATTTAACTGACGAAATAGCGACGCACAAGTAATAGGCAGGTAGAAAGGTTGCTTTTCGCAATAGGATATTTCCTCCTCGTCGGCGTTCGCAATGTTGCTGAATCTGAACGAAACAACCGATGGGGAGAATTGTTCTTTAAATGGAATAATATATATATGTTATCTTATGCCCGGTGAGATATTGTGCAATGGTGTGGTGCGGTATTATATAGCAACGAGGAAAACAGATGCGCCAATTACGACGTGTACGCGCGATCGAAACGAGTTTTTCGCCGGCGCAATAAACGTCGTATGTATTTTATGTAATTGGCAGTCCCGCGATAATTTTATATGCAATTTCCACGAACCGGTGCCTACTTGCAGAAGATTGCACTTGGACGCCAAACTTATACGTATATATACGTGTTTCCAGCGATTCGAAAACTAATGTACATATACGCACTTCCATGCCGAAAGGCGATCGCGCATCCTTCGCTAAGTGATGGATATCTCTCTTTCTCCCGTGCTGCCTTGTGTTTGTCGGGCGCGAACATGTCGAACAAACAGCGCGCTATACTTTGATCCGGGAAACGAAAGAATTGCCCACTCGTTTTGGTTTTCGATTTCAACAGAGTTTACCGAGTGACGATGTATTTTTCGGCAGTGCGTTAATTTTTCCGTGAAGTGGGTTCCGTTGAACAGTAAAACGTAAGTGCGCGATATTGCAAGATTAATCTTGATCTTCTATTGCCTCAATATTCAAGACAATATCGATACAGTATTTATATACAGTTTTCGATATAATATCAAGGTAGAAAACGGCGATTAGTTTCAATAACTCAAATTAAAGAAAAAATCTACCATTAGCTGCTATTAACAACTCAAGATTTCGATGTCAAGAATGTAAAGAATCTTGTCTTGTCTGGAAAATAACTTAACGTTTTCTAATCGTAATAATTTATCGAAATAATCGTAATAGGAGGGATGCAACCTCTTATTATTGAAGAAATAGAGAAGAAGGGAAAATTATCATGAAAAAGGGGAGCATTATTTCTTAGTTTTATAATCTCCTCCTATATCCCCTCGAGCCGGTTTACTTAGGTACGAGAGGCCACAGGGAGAGGGTGCGCCACCCAGCGACGACGCACGAACCAGACTCTGGCCGGCGGCACATATGGCTGGAAAAATTCAATTTCAAATTTAGCATTTATTTATATTTGTGCCGAAATTTTGTTGTTTTTGTATCAAACCTAGTGTATTTGTATATTCAATTTTGTTCAGTTACATTATTCTTAAAATTCAGTAAATTGGAATTTAAAAGTTTCTTAAATTTAAGGCCATTTTTAACAGTGAGTCATTTAAAAAGCTAGGTCCACACAAAAAGGGAGTTTTTTTAAAGGGAGAAGTTTTCAAGAATCTACAAGATCGAAATAATAATTACAGAAATAATGTATTATCTTGCTCTCGTGCAGCCCTTGTAAAACGGCCGTGATGGTACATACTACGTTAGAGAAGGAATTCCGGATGATCCTCTGTGGGGTCTGCGTTTTCGTAAAATGTTACTGTAACGGGTGCAAAGTGATACAAAATAATGTGGCGACTTATTAACTCGGAAACGTAATCCCGCACCAATACCCATTCTTCATGTACTTCTAAAAGCGCTATAATCCTATATACCTTCTGAACAGCTCTCCTCTCTCGTCAACCTCCAAATAACTCCCAGCCCCCATAAATCACGCCACTCTACCCCTCGTAAACCTCGAACGACTTCTCCCCCGCTACCCATAAACCGCTATTCGACCATCCTCACCTACCTATAGACTATTGGCAGGAACCTCAGACGTCGCGCGCGCGCTTTGTTTATTTTAGCATTCCGCGAGTCTGCACGAAAAACTTGGCTCGCGCGGATAGACACACACACACACGCACATTGCGCAAGTCCGCATATGCGCGTCGGCGAAACAGTGTAATTGAGAGCTTTATCGGTTGTGGCTGCATTTTTTTTTTCGCGAGATCAGGCTGAATGAGTGGAGATGACGATGACGACGACGATGATGATGAATTGTAGGTGGGAGTAGACTCAGAGTGAGAAAAGTAATTACGCAGTCGTTATGGTTAGGTTATGTGCTGTACATATACATATACTTACACAGTTTTCGAATAAGGGAACGGAAGTTTAATTAAAAATGCCGAAGCTCATATTCGTCGGTTGGTGCTGTTTTTAATAACTGTGCGTGATGAGCTTCGCGCTTATTAAAATATATATATATATAACGCTCGTTGCATGTAAATGTGAAGTTCATTAATTCGAAAGTACATTGTATACAAGTATAAAATTGTATAAAAATCCATGCTCCATCGCCCAAACTAACACTCATTAAAACCTTTTGCCCTCCACTTCCTTCTTCTTCTTCCCCCGATCAAGTATAACCCAGTCACGTCCTTCTGCGCTCGCAGCCAGCCGCAGGTAACGAGTGTGGAATTCCAGCGACGCAATTCTCCCCCTTGCACACACGTACGCGGCGACGCCGATCAATATAAAGTTATGAAGACGGAGGGCGGAGGAGGAGGCTTTTCGATTCGATCAATCACAACGTGCGCATCGCATGTAAGATTCGAGTTTCGCGATGGATGTGATGGCTCTGTGCGAGCTCTATGCAGGTGAATTGAGGTCGGTTAACGAGTATAGGGTTTGCTTTCGCTGTGCGGGGGAGCTGTTTGGCTTGCGGTGTTATATCTGCAATGTGAGTGTGTTGGCCAAGTACAATTGCGGGGGTAGATTCTTTCCCGATTTTGATGGTTTTATGACATTTTTTAAAAAGCGTTTTAATTAATATATAAAAAAGTTCACGTTCAAGATAATATAGAGGCAATTTGGCAGCGCGGTAGAATTCAAAAATGCATGCATGCGTGGGGTATACACATATATGTATGTATTCAGTTATGTGCCAATTCTCTTGCTCGACTCTCACTCTTTCCCTCTCTTGCTACACTATCTTTGCAGAATCAATTTGAAATTCTTAATAGTTGTGCCGTACCGTGAAAATGCACGCATCGCGAATAGAACAGAGAACGCATAAATTTACTCGGATATACTTTGAAGTCGTTTTAATTTTACTCGTGAATTGCACACAGCAAGGATATATTAAATTTATAACTCAAATGCTTCGGGTGTGTGTGACTGCTGCGTAAAATCGAATGCTTAAAAAAAACGGTTGGATTCTTATAATTAAGGATAATAATGGAATAATTAAAAGCTAAAGTTAATTAACGAGTGGCAATAATTCTAAAGTTCTATTACATCAGTCAGCCATAAAACCGAGCATTTATCCGCGTCATCGGCAGTACACCTTGTACGATCGCAGCTACCAATAAATTTTTTTCGCCGCGTTTCTATTACAAAACTCATTACCCATCCGTATTATAAAAAAAATCTCTTCCTTATCTATTAAAATCATCAACGCACACACACGCACATACAATCGCTTCATCTCACCAATTAATCGCGTTCAAATTACAACCCTGCGATCGTGGTAAACGTCTCTCAGCATGACTATATATTCACCGAAGCCAGAAGGAGACACGATCGAGTGTGAAAAAAAGCGAATTCAGAGTAATTTAGCATTTATAATCGGCTGCGATCGCGTAATCGGAACGACGATTTTTTAAGAAATAGACGATTCTTATGATATTTTTTAAGGTTTAGTAATTGTTATTAAACATAAAAGTTGTATAGATTTTTAGGATCTTTTAGGTTATATTTTTTCTAAATAAGTGTGGAATACACTTCATGTATGGTCTAGGCGACCATTTTTATGAAATTGATAACTTCTCGTATTTTTGAGATCTGCGCTTATCGCGTTGCGACTGTGGCGATTTTTGCGTGCGTCATTGCGTCACGAGTTTGCTGAGGCAATTATGTTCGCGCGCGCGCGCTTCTGTAAATTGGATCGGCGCAGATGATGATACTTTTGATCGAAGTAGAGTTTGCGAGAGACTCATTAGTCGAAATAGATCGCTGCGAGAAGTGCTGTGTTGTGATGTGATTCATATGAAACTAAGTTTATGTTTTGTTCTAATTGTTTCTACTTCGTTTTTTAATCGCGAAACTTTAGTTTTTCTTTGCTGTCTCTTCTTTTCTAAGTATCTTTATATAACTTTCATTTTATTGCTTGCGATTCACGCGATACGTATTAATTACTATTATAGTATTATTAAAGTATTATTTAAGTATTATTTAAGTATTATTAGAGTATTGTGTAAGTATTATGTCAGCGTTATTAAACTTAAAAGAAAATCTGAAGTATTACCGCCCACAACCTAGCTACTATTTTTTTATTAATTCGCACCTCTCACCGATCTTTTAATCATCCATTCGTTCGAAATCCTAAATCTCTCTTCCTTCTTATACATCTACAAACAAACCAACGAATCAAAAGCCAATTACCCCCTTCATGAAAAAATCCGACGGAAATCAATCATCCTCCTCCGACCCCATCATTCATCACACATGTCCCGGATCTCAAAAGGAACGATCAAGCAAAATCCAGCGCTCGCGCTCTCTTAACGATCTTTTAACCACTCGCGCAAAACGACGACGATTGCGCGCTCCGGACGAGATGATACGACGACGGCGACGGAGTCGAGCTCGCGCGATAAGCGAAAAGTGACTATCTCGAGACGCGACAAGAGGAAAATAAGGCGGTGCGCGGGGTCGCACGCGTACGCGGGAATCTCGAGCTCGCTCGCACCGACGCTTGCGATAAGGTCTCTCCGCGATAAGAATAACGCAATCCTGCGAGCGTGTGTGTGAGTGTGAGTGTGACCGATGGGGTCTCTGTTGTTAAACGGTGTTAGACGCAGCGATTAAGAGGGTGCGCGTGATGGATTTGGTTGTGCGGCGCTCAGGTAGCGCTGTTTGACAGAAAAAGGTTGTGTTGGTGAAAGTGCAGGAGTACAGGTAATGGTTGCTGGAATTGTGGAATGGTTCGTCGTTATTTTTACATAGGTGTGACAAGAGATTTATTGTTGTACAAGGTTTATGATGGGAGAAGTAATACGATGTTCTGGTTCAGAAGTGTAGTAAGTGCCAAAGAGAAATAATTTAAAGCAGGTTAGTTTCGTAAACATATTTATTGCGAATAACGTCAAAGTATATAGGTATACCGATCAATTAGCAAGTATTGAGTAACAATTTTAACCCATTTCCTTTTATTTTTATTTTATTAGCGCATGTTTACTGACCGTTTGAACGATAGACATTTATATAAATAAATATCTTTCGAAATACTAATTTATCCACCCTAATTGCGTCCTTTAGATCACCCAGCGTGCACGATCCCGCGACTCCCGGTATACTTTAAACGGGCCACAACTTATCGCCTAATTTTTTACCATAAATCATCGACCCATTCAACCACTCCATCGTTCGCGCGTCATTAACCCTTCCCGCCTCGTGCCGTAGGTATATATATTCCAACGCTCACGCGTAGCGGGAGAAACTGTAGAGAGAGAGAGAGAGAGAGAGAGAGAGAGAGAGAGAGAGAGAGAGTCGCGGCTGACAATTATAGCCGTAAGAGAGACGGGGCTATATGGCCGCTCGCGCGTTATTTTTATAGGCGTACATCGCCGCTGCTGTTCCGTGCGTGCAGCGTATCCTAGTGTCGCTCTGTCGGAGAGTGAAGCTCTTCGGCGCGCGTGCGCGCGCATTTGATATATAATGGACGTTTGCCGATGACGCGCGTGTGGATATGTGGATGATGAGGCCTGGTCAGATTTAGATTTTTATATTTTTGGGAGGACGGATGAGATGGTGGCAGTGAATGTCGTTGGATGCAAAAGGAAGGGGAGTTCTCGTGTTTTGGTTGTTTATAGTTTTGGAGGTAAGTTCTTTTTTTTATTAGGAAGGAATTGCTTTTGTGAAAATTGAATGAAAAGGGTCGAACGACGAATAATTAAAATAAAGGAAATGTAGTGACCATATTTTTATTTTATCTAACTTATCCTAATTTTATTTTTATGTAAATATCTACTATATTTATAATTTTTTTTTCGAAAACTCATATACTATGAAGTAAAATTCTTTCTTATAAAATAATGAAAATTCACCTTTTCCTCTGATAAATTCATTGGAAAATAGAAATGTTGCATTTAGAATAAGAGCAATACAATTATACTTCAATATTTCTACATTGATTACAGTAAAATTTTATAAATGCCATATTTTTCATATACATGGATAGACTTGAATAATTTGCAAAAGTTATATTTTTAGTACACTTAAACTTTCTATCGTCCAAGATTCTTATACACGGCTGTTGGAACGAAATATTCCTGAAACATTCAGAAAAAGATACTACAATAATACGAGATTCCTATCAAAACAGCTTTGGGCAATAACAACAACAATAATGAATGTTCGTGGTGACAGCTACTATTTTGTCTTTCTAAGCGCCTTCATCAATCATAACTCAAAATCGTTCGAAAACACTGTTTTTGATTTTTTTTTCTTTTATTGATCGTTCTCCGAGATACGCATTGTGCTTCTTCATTTCAGAATGCCAATTAAATTCAGAAATGATTGATAAAAATCACGAACATTTTTGCAAGAATTTTGCAAATTCTACCAAAGCCACACATTACAAAACCACGAAAAATGTATCATACTGCATACCTACGAAATCATATACAAAAATATAGAAACTTTAATCAAACTGTTACAATAAGTAAGTCATGACTGTTTAGTCTGCAGTGCAACTTGACAAGACAATCTAAAAGTTTAACCTCCCTCGCAATATTCCAGACAATCGCTAATTGATTGTAATCCAGTGGCCCTCAGCGAAGCAAAGGTACCGCATCGACCAACCCACCAACGTTCCTGCCACCACCACCACTGCCGCGATTTGCATCGGCCAACACAACCACCCCCTATGTCCACCTAATCCCACCCATGCCCCAATTATCGTTTGTCAAACGGCGAATTGATCATCGACACCGGCTTCATTACCCGGGGCTAATCGCCAGAGCTGCATGCCCCGCTTGATCCGCAAAAGAGAGAACCGAGCGCAAAAAGTCACATTGGGTGGGGTGGGAAACTAAATTGAATTTTCGGAGCTGCCCTCGATGTAATCCGATGACGATGATGGCGATGATGATTGCGTTTGATGTTTTCGGTATATATGTACGTATATATCGTTAATTGGATTATCGTATCAGTGCGTCCCGGAGCGATATGAGCGAGTTTCGAATGTCAAAATTGGATGGTGGTTCTCTCTAGTCGATGATGATTTTAGCAAACGTGCAGATGATTGTTGTTGGAATGTTGACGGTAAAGTGTAACGGTTTGGAATGTCTTTTCGAATTACAGTTGAAACCTTTTTGTTGGAAGACGTTTTTACAACGGTTTTGATGAGAGTTAAATTTTAAGGTACGCTTCTTTCCCCATTATTCCCCCATTTAATAGATTGGGCGGAGAATGCCATAACTTTAAAATATTTGATTTAGTTTAAGTTTATTCATTAACTTGACGTTAAATTTTAGAGTATCTAATTGTAACAAATAGCTCACCAAAATACAAACAATAACCACAGACTTAAAATTTATAGCACTTTTTTCTTATAGGCATTAACTGAAACCCACATTTTTCCATTAGATTCTGTCTCTCTCACTTCTTGTCATAAGAAGCAACCTTCTATTTTCCTATCCACATTTCCTTACTGAGCAACAATTTAATAGCAACAATTTCTTTTTGTCTCTAATTTTAAAACGATTGAAATAGTTAAGAACAAGCTTGTGTGAATCTTAAAAAAACTTTTTCTATTTTCAATCTATTAAATGGTCGAATAATGTCTGAAAAATTGTTTCACCGGTCGATATATGAATATCCAAGAACAGTGGCTATTTTTTGGCTATTCCCACTAAAACTAGCTATTTATTAGACAAATAAGTCGGTTTCCACCAGGGTTGTAAAATAATCATAGTTTAGTGATGTCAAAATAAAATATCCATATGTCTAAAAATTCTTATAACAAGCCATTCTTTTACACTATCTACATCTCTAAGCTGCAAATAACTACTTATTATCATATTTTTATTCCATCCATATGATCAAAAAATATTATGGCTCAGCCCCACAACAAATACAAACGACTCCCTTCTTTCCTTTTCGCGCTTAACCCCACATTGCCCCTCGTACCCTGAACTTCGACCTCATCATTTCGCCGAGTAACTATTACACTCATAATCATCCTAAACCCAAACACTCTTTCATACTCTCTCACACACCCACAGCACACAGGATGTCCGCCATTCAAACGCCGGCGCGCGAACCTGCCGAATGTGTATCCCCCCCCCCCTTCCTCCCACACATAGAGAGAGCAGCGAGCACATGTCACGTGGCTCGGGAGCATATAGCAGCAGCACGTAGAACGAGGTTAATCGCGCGGCGGATTTTGATGCGTCGCGTCGTGTCTGCACATATGTATATAGGTACTTTTTCTCTCATTGCGCGTGAGCCGAGGCGCGCGAGAGGTTCTCATTGAAATTCCGGAGGAGTGCGCGCCCGACTGTGAATGCAGCCGGGCGCGCTCGATTTCACGGGGCTTTCGAGGGAGTGATGAAGTTGCTTCGGGGTTTGGCGTGTGGGTTTTAGTTTTATTTTTTTTTTTTTTTTACTGTGT
>JAPYZO010003004.1:0-13500 GCA_030522905.1 Torymus flavipes
TTTCTATTAACATCTTCATATAATATACAAACGCTAAATAAAAATTCATTTTCGAAATTAAAATTATTGCATACAATTTTACGTATGCATTTCTCGAGGCCATCGTATGCATCGTCAGCAAATCTTCAAAATCTGAATTCGCCACGAAGTAGTCGTGTCTATGCACGCGTGGCTTGACGTGGCAGGTGGGAGAAGAGCGGCTCGTGGGTGGGGGTCACCTGCCCATAGTGAGAGCCTACTACTGGCGTTGAAGTCTCTTACTACAATAATGGGTCCGGGCCATTGTCTTATGCGTCCCTCAAAGTCGATCAAGTCTGCCTGAAATATCTCGAGCGATGCGTTTGGCGAGTAGTAGCAGCTATAAACTGCAGCACCATCCAGCACGCATCATATATATCCATTTCCTCTCTCTGTTCAGCTTACCTGCGTGTTGGCTCTAATCAATATGTGGATAGCCACATCGCCCCTCTTGTCCGAGAGCCAGCCGCTGTTGTTCGGGTTTCTGTATTTTTCGGAAACAAGTAGAATACTCGCTTCTTGTTCTTTAGCCGTTTTGTAGAGCAAGTCTGGTATGGCTTGTGATCGATGTAAATTTATTTGTATAAACTTAGCCATTTTCTTTTCTCAGTGTCCTTTCCTTCGCCTTCGCTAGGGCAGTGCATTTTACGTTTGCAGATCGATGTCTGTGGTAGACACCCATTGCCTCGCACTGGGTGCATACCCGTTTGCTGCTACAGGTCACGGTAAGGTAGTCCGTAGTCCCGCATAGAAAGCATGGTTTTGTTGCATTTTTCCCTTTGTCGCAGTTGTGCGAGAGGTACCCAAAGGCTGAGCACCTGAAGCACCTTTGAACTGAGATCTTTTCTCGAACTCTGACTTCCCGCTTTTGATGATGTGCGGTGCGTTCATACGTGGCATGGTTACGATTTCCATCTGCCGCCATACATGGGGCGCATTACGTTGACCTTTAGTGCTTCTACTGGAACTCCAGCAGTTTCAGCAATCGTCTGTTTAACTGCACCCTTGATTGTATCCATGTCCATGTCTGTCATGTCTAGAGCTACTTATTGCAAGATCTGTAAGTCTGTAGCTTCCGAACCAGTCGCTGTTGTAACTCCTTCTTTTAGGAGCGTCGCGTTGCTACCCCTCTGCAGCTGTACTAATACGTTCCCAGTCTTGGTTTGCCTTATTTTATTAACATTTACGGCGTCTTGCTCCTTTAGCTTGAGAACACTGGCGAAGGTCGCATTTGGTTCCTTTTTCCTAATCAGGATTGCGTCTGATTTCGTTTTAGTTCTCTCAGCGTTCTTCTTCTCGGCCTTGCGCTGTTTCCTTCTGTTTCTATATGAGTCAACCTCCGAGTTGATTTTTTCGTTATAGCCATTAGCTGGTGTCAGTGGTGCGGGCAGTTGATTGTTTAGGTTCATCCCTACGGTCCTCTTTGTAAGTTCTCTTTGACGTATTTTTGGATGTGGCGTGCCGGGCTGATCACTGCATCCATTTTGTTTATATTCTCCTAACTCTTACCCAGTAGTACATCTTCCTTTGCCTCTGCCTCCTCAATGTGTTTCCAGGTATTGAAGAGCCTGTAGTGAGTGGTTGGTCTCGTCCATATCCGAGTTGGAGACCTGCAGTAGCCATCGGGTCAGCTATACCCCGATCGGAATCATCGGGGGGACATCCGTTGTTCGGATTACCCCCATGAATAGTCGTTTCCGTGGACTTAACACTCATGTTTTGTTTAATTTCGGGGTGCCTTCCCCTAGCTAGTTTTAGTCCATCCCGGGTATTTTATTTCCCTGGTACTCGTCATATCTGACCGCCACCTGGGGAGGTGCCTGGTGCGAGGCTAGCAATTCGACAAGGGACATATCTGACTACCTACCTGCTTACGTACCAGCCTTACGGCTTACCTAGCTACTTGCCTACATACCTGCCTAATAACCGGATTATAAAAATATAATTTTCTCTTATTTACGACACATTAAAAAAATTAATTGATAATATATCTGAAATTGTAAGGTTATTTTCGTAAAGTTTTAATTACTTTTAAAGTAAGACCCCCTATTTTTGAATTTGTACCTATTTGTATGCTTTACATGTATTTCAATAGAGTCGTTTTTCATTAAAAAAGTTTAATTGTCAAGCGCAGCGAGTACACCCATTTCACACAAATAGAGTTGATGAATCTTTCAAAATTTACACGAAATTCTATTATAAAGCAAGCATTGCGATTATTTACCCATCATCAAAGGTATTTTATCTTTAATTATATGTTTTACAAATGAGGTGGTAAGGGGGGCTGAGTGGTGAGAGGGGTGCTGAGGGGAGCACTGAAGGGGGCAGAGGGGGCGTGAGCGAGTATGGGGTGTGGAAGCGTGAGTAGGGGAGTGAGAGATGCGTGGGGGGACTAGACCTTGCACATTTTCCTTCAAAAAAACGTATAACCAATCACATTTTTACGTTATTTGAGGGTACGCTGAGGGGGCTGGACTAATAATTTAAAATTCTTATTATTCAAAAAAGTTAAATATAAGATTCTTTTAATCGATGTTCGAACATCAATGTTACGAATTACACGGGGGTTGGCGACCGCAGCGAGCAGGGGGCGACGCAACACTAGTATATATGAGTATTTCTCTGAAACTTTTAACTTTTAGCTAAATAGAAATTTCAAAATTTAATGTTGAGGCACATCCACAAAATACATTTATTTCTGTTCTAGGTATCCCAAATAACAATAAAAAGGCTTGGCTCCTCATTTTTAAACAGTTTTTTAATATTGTATGCTTATGTAGGTACGAGTAAGCGTAAGCGAATGCATGTAAAACTGCCTTACAATCACTTTTTTTTTTATTTTCTTAAAAATAAATCCGAATTTCGTTATACACTCTCGAGTTTTTTCGGAAAAATGAATTTAGAAAAAAGAGCTATACTCAAATTAGGCCTATTTACCGTTGTTTATGTGTGACACCAAAAAATGATAAAGCAATGTACTTTTTTTTTAAAGGTAGGCAGATATAATCAGACAACATAATTTTGAATATTTAACAAGGGATTATAGCCTAAAAAAGTTAGTAAAGCATTTATAAAAAAAGTTATTTTTGTAAATGATGTAAAAAGGATGAAGTTTGTCTACAGTCCGTAGACAAAATCTCTAAATCTAGGCCTTTTCCGATTGCTGATTGAGCTGATTCTCGTTCAAAAGTGTGTTCTATGTAGTTGAACATGTTACTGAAAGTGAATTTTATAAATATTTGCTTAACTTAGATAGCTAAATATCTGAGAACCATAAGATATGTTACAGCACTGTAAAAGTTAAAAGTTCTAGCGAATTGCTCATATATATAGATTCACTGGATCATATGGGGTCGGGGGACATGATACCAATCACGTAATCGGAAGCGGACGTAAGTCTGATGAATGAGAAGGAAAAAATTCTAAGTTCGGAATCGACCAGTCTGATTCTATCATGCTCAATAGCTCTTAAACGAAATAATATTTTTAAATTAAACCTTTAGATTTCTGTAGTTTAATCGATATAAATTTCAACAAGTGTACTATGTTAAATATTTATTCTATTAAATATTAAATTTACTTTATCAATATATAATAAAATTACATAGAAATTTTGTATATAATTCTATGCATATCTAATAAATTATCAACCATTGCAAAAAATAAATAATAAATTATATAATAATATATATTATGAACTAGGTCCAGACGTAACATAGTTAATGAAGGTTTTGAATTGAATTCTTCCATAAACGAAATTGGTTACCGATATTCTGATGATGGTAATAAGCGTCTATTTTGGTCGTTGCCAAATGCTTTTACTGGCAATAAAATAAAAAGTTATGGTGGCAATTTATCATTTACTCAGCACATCACCGCGCAATCTCAATCCATCTGTAATAAAGATCAAGATGTTATTTTATCTGGCAACGGAATGACGCTTTACTGGACAAATTCTGAAAATGTTACTCCAGAATCTACATTGGTATGAATGATTTATTAATTATTATTTTCTGCTATACGTTTAAAGCAAAGTTTCATGATAAATTTTTATTTTTAGATTTTATCAGTTCCACTGAAAGAATCAAAATGGAGATATATTTCTTCAAGTGGCCTACGAGTAGCAACTAGAACTGACTTCATGACCGTACTGGCCAATGTTGACACAATTTTAATAAGAGCTACCTACTGTAGTGACATGATAGCAACGTACATCAGTGACGTTAGTCTTGATACAGCCGGAGAAATGCTTGGAGGAAATTCCCGAGCAACGCAAATAGAGGCGTGCAGATGTCCACTTGGATATACCGGAACATCGTGTGAAACTTGTGCCCCAGGATATTACCGCAATTTCAACGATCGCTCAGTTAGTATATTAGGATCATGCAGTTCTTGTCCATGTAATGGTAATGAACAAAGTTGTGAATTAGACTATTCAGGTCATGTTAGATGCAATTGCCATCCACAGTATACTGGCCAGTATTGCCAAGAGTCAGGTAAGAACATTAAGGACAATTTAAATTCTTAGATTTCAATGAAAATAAAGTATATTATTTATTACATAAATATTCATTATGATTCAAAGATATTTTTTGAAACTTTTATAGCTCATTATATTCAATCACCTTCAACTGTTTCACCAATAAGTACTCGACCATCTCCGATTGCTGTTACGATTACCGAACCTAAGATACGAATAGTAAAGATTGGGGATAGCATTCAATACCATTGCTCAGCTAAATCTTCATATAATGTAAGTATTAATTTTTTGTTTTGACAGTAATCACAATAATACGTTTGAAGTATTTCTTTAAAGTTACAAAATGCTATAAATGAATAAACCAGAAAGTGTGCTAAACTTACACGAGTGTCAGGAATTTCTTGAACACTCGTGGTGAATATGCTATTTTTTGACCTTCCGAGCGCGAAATTCGGTATCTCGTGTCTTTCAGCAGGTACAGAATAGTACATTCACGCCTGCGCAAATTATATGTCCTAAGGCCAGAATGTACTATTTTACGTACGCTGAATAAACACTAGAAACCGAAGATAAATCGAGCGGATAAAAAAAATACTTTTAAAGATTTGTCGAAAGAAGTCAAAATTAAAGATGATTGAAATAAAAAATTATTTGTCGACTCTCCACCTTTAGTCCAATAAGTGTGCCAGTTGAAATAGTGATTTTTTTGCTTGCGTTTTTTTCAGCAATCAAATTTCAAGCGCTTATAATTTTTTTCCTCAGAGCACACATTTCATTCTGGCATAATTTTATAGATTGCAATGTATAAAATATGCTACTCCATTAGAGGCTAAACAGATCGTTCAAAAAATTGTAGCAAAACAGATAAAATCAAGATGAATTTCAAAAATGAAGCCAATTTTGTTTTGAATAATATTCGGGGGGACGGGCCAATGTTTCAACGATTTAGTATAAAATTAAAGTCAACTCCTCCCTCACCCTTCTCTCACCAGCTCACCCCTGTTGATAGCCACCCCCTCTCCCCAATGGCCCCTCCCCTGCTCACTCCTGTTGATAGCCCCCCCCCCCGTTAATGCCGCCACCCTCTCATTGGCCACCCTTTATTTTAAATAAAAAAAAAAATTATAAATTTTCTTTTTAAGCCAATCATAAGGTACATAGAATGATTTTTGTATTTACCACACTAATTATGTAAAAATAAGGTGCATGAAAAGACGCTTTTTAAACATATTTTATTGGGAAATATCTAAAAATAAAATAGGTATAATATAAATGTCTATCTTTTTCACCCCACTCTGAAGGTAGATAGAAAAGCAAGTTTTTTCGAGGTATCCAATTCTGTAATAATCTTACATATTTCAAACATATTATTAATGAAGATTGTGTAAAATCATTTCAAAAAGGCCTCACTCTTTTATATTATGGTACTAGATTTACCCATAAAAATTAAAATTAAAAAGTATTTCTACAACTCCTTTGAAAAAACTTTTATAAATGTATAGTTCGAACAAAAATATAGTGCTTTGGATAAAAAAAAAGTATTGTTAACTCTCACTATACTGATTACAATTTTATCGGGTATGTCAATGTTATAGAACAAATCAGAAAACTGTATGATATAATGATAAGGGATTAGATTTTTTAATGATATCAAAGTTGTTGATATTTTTATAAGTCTTTTGAAAAAAACCTTTAGAAAGACATAAATATATTTTTTTAGGAAGGATAATATAGATACAGGAAAAGCTAAGGGGTTAGAGTTATTTCATTTGAATCCTATTTTAAGGAGGGGCTATAAAATTAAAGAGGGACTGATAAGCGACAGCGGCAAAACTCCTTTATAACATTGAGACAATAATGTATTACACTCATACGTGCCAAATCCTAATAATATAAAAGTTAATAATAATATATAGATATAATAATGCGTTATACTTATACGTCAAAAATTCTAATAGTATCAAAATTGTTGATATTTCTATAAATATTTTTGAAACCTTTTAAAAGTATCTAAATAGATGATGTTTTCAGGAAGGATAATACAGATGATATAAGAAGAGCTTAGGAGTTCTAATTGATTTATTTGAACCATATTTTGAGGGGGCTACAGAATTAAAGCGGGGCTAAAAAAATACAGCGACGAAAATAAAAGTCCGAAAAAGTGATTTTTTTACTTTAATAAAAATAGTTTAGCACACGCTGACTGACTGAACTTTAGCACACAACACTTTTGACCGAAAGTAAAATAAATTATCGGATAATTTGTAGCAAATTATCCGTAAATTATCCATGGAATTGATCATTTTTCCGCAACCATTTAAAAAGAAAAAGAAGTTGGCAGAGCACCTGTCTAAAACTAATTAAGAATAACAGATATCACAACAGAACTTACATAGGAATTCGCCGATTATTTGCGGTAACAAATCTAGGCAGTTCCTAATAGTGAATTATTATTTTTTCAATTATTATAACAATAGTACTGTCAGCTTCGTATAAAGATAGCAGGTCACCTCACTGAAACCCAGGAAGAGCAAACACTATCGACACGATTGTGGCACAGGAATTGTCGCATTTCAGCCGTAAGAAACCTGTGTCTGCGAAAAATAAAAAAAGCATTCTTATTGTTATAAACAATAATTTATTAGAACTTATTTAGTTTCTTGCCGACCGTTCCAACTAATTAGAGATCTGATATTACATCGACAGTTACTTAGAATTAAGCCGCTTTCTTACCATCACAAAACGGTAGATTACAGAAATGCAGATAAAAATTTTATAAATTTTTAGAAGAGTAGTCCTGTCATTTTTAGACAAAACTAGCAGGTCACATTACTGAAAATCGGGAAAGATAAGCGCAATCAAGACGAGAATGGCACAGAAATTTGCCGCTTTTTAGCTGTAAGACAGCTGTGTGCTTGCCGAAAATTAAAAAGAATTATTTTTATTGTTAGAAACAATAATTTATTAGAACATATTCAGCTTCATCGACGACCAATTCAACTAATTAAAGAGATCTTATATTACATCGATAGTTACTTAACATTGAGCCGTTTTTTTTTGCTGTTTTTTATAACCTGTCATCTTTATACGAAACTAGCAGGTCAGCTCACTGAAACTCAGGGAAAACGAGCACGATCGAGACGAGAGTGGTACAGGAATTTGGCGCTTTTTAGTTGTAACAAAACTGTGTAGTTTTCAATAGTAAAATATTATTTTTTCAATTATTGTTACAATAGTACTGTCACCTTCGTAAGAAGCTAGTAGGTCACTTCACTGAAACCCAGGAAGGACGAGCGTGATTGACATGCTAAGTGGCACAGGAATTTCCCGTATTTTAACCGTAAGACAGCTGCGTGTTTGTCGAAAAATAAATAAAATTATTTTTATTGTTATAAACAATAATTCAATGAAATTTATTCAGCTTCGCCGCCAACTGATACAACTAATTAGAGATCTGATAATGCAACGACAGCTACTTGGAATTGAGCCGATTTTTGCCCTAACAAAACGGGGTACTGCTAACTGTGAATACTCGAACTTGTTTTATAGTAAACATTGCAAATTTTCACTATGAAGAAATCATTTTTTTCCAATGAATGAACGGCTGTTATACTTTGAAAATCAATAAGGTTTGCAGAGCACGCAAAACACACTAGAAAATTGCTTTTTCGAAACACATGCACGATTTTATTCCTTTTTCGGCCAGAAAAGAGGTCTTAAAGTGATTTTGACCGATTGGATACAAAAATACTATATTTGCCCGGCGGGAAAATAAGAATCTTTTATGCACCCGTCGGAAAAATAAAAATCATTTTTTGTTCGCTACGCTAAAATTCCGTAGAATCAAAAAATTAAACTTAATGCTCCTATAATTTGTGAATGTATATTTTCTATGACTTTTTTTATTCAGAGATATATCCAATATACTATTTTTATTTGAAAATCAACATTTTCTCATTAGCACAAATTTGTGGCAAATTTTTAATTATATTTAACAAGTTTTTTTATTATTTATAACTGCAAGTATTTCGTTGTTGTTTAAAGGAAAAATCAATTTAGCCTTGCTTTTTAGGCTCATAAACCCCGAAAATAAATACATGAGCCACAAAAAATATAGTGTGCATCTAGGACTTACAATTAGTGGACCTTTTGAAATCGTGTGTTTGCAGTACTCGCCTTCGGTTCTCAAAACGCACTAGCCTTCGACTCGTGCTAGCTCACCTACGACTCGTACTGCAAACTCCACACTTGATCTATAAAAGCCTAATTTGCGTCCTAAGTACACAATATACTAATTGTATTCCGGCAAAGCAAGCCCTGTCCGTTTAAAATCGATAGAGTAGATCTTGTGATATGATTGTCTGCGAACACGCACACGCACACATACATACACACGCGCATACGTAAGCACGGACACAAACATATGCGCGCACAAGCACGCACATACACACACAGACTTACAAGCACGCACACACACGCGCACATACACACCCACACATACACACATACACCCCTACCCGACATTTTCTGAAAATGATGCAATCCGATTCTATCTGTGTTACATAATATTATGATCATGTTTTCACAAAAAAAACCTTTTTTCGCATACCACGTGTAAAGTATTCTGCTCAATTCCTGATTTCAGGGTCAAAAATGCGACATGTACTTCCTCGAAAGAGCCACGCGAATGTACGTTTCCCTACCTCTTTTCCCGACTGGCACCGCTTATGTATTGAAATCCCTGCCTGCGGAAAAAAGTAGACACACGACTATAGGCGTCGCAGTTTCTAAGAGTAAGGTTGTGTCATCTTTTTGACCGAGAAATAAAGGATTAAGCACAAATAACTTTCTTCGAGCTATCCAAAAAAATTGTTTATCGCACTCATGAGCAAGAAGGGCTATCTACGACCGCGAGGGAATAGCTGCCTGAGCAAAGCGAGCTTCTTTACTCCCTAGGTATATAATCTACTATTTCTATCACAAATCTTCCTCCAAGAAAGCAAAAAATCTGTTATCCAGAGAATTTCCCGCTAATTATCCGTTACATATCAGCTGTAAAGGTTCAAATTTTCCTTGACTTTATTGAATTAAGACTAAAAATGTGCCTTGCCAGTATATTACAATGGTAACCTGTAGATAGAGGATATCTTAGTAAAAATGAGCCCTAATAGGAACATAACTGTGGTGTCAATTGAGTCGGAGATCATCATGTTTATAAAGAAAAATCTTCCGTTCACAAATGATTACTTTATCATGTGTGATTATTCCCTATATATGAAATATTCAAAAAGAAAAGAATCGTTGTCTTCCTTAAAGAAGAGGAGCGAGCTGTCCGTAGATGAGTCTAGGTTGTGAAATGTAAGTTATATTATTTGTTTAAAAATAAGCTTTTATTTTTATAATTGGGTAAAATGCTTTGGCTGACTCTGCGTACCGTTAAAAAAAGATACAGGGTCTACTGCCAGCTTAATATTAAGATAGAGGGACATTATCGTAATCAATGAATAAAAAAAATGATTCAGACAAAATTTGCAGCTAATTGTTTGAAGTTGATCTGTCGGTTCAAAGGACGCGAGGTCTACGAGAAAAGAGAGTTACGCAGATGTGCGATAGAGAGCGAGTGAATTTATTCAAAAAGTTTTAAATCTAAAAATTCGGGGATGCGAGTTTACAAGAAGGCAATTCTGCAGACGTGCCATATTAAACAAGTGGATTAATTAAAAAAATCCCAAACCCAAACAGCCGGGGACGAGAAGTTCACTCAAAAAAAGAAAGTTACGCAGACGTTCGGCAGTTAGTGAGGGGATTGATGAAAAAAGCGTAGACTCCAATAGCCTGTACAGGCCAGGTCCACATAGATGACTATGACACGAAAAATATGAAAGTAAGCGAGTGGATTAATAAAAAAAAGCCTTAAACTCAAAGAGTCGGGAGACGTGATGTCCATATAAAAGAGGATGGCACACAGTTGTACAACATAAAGCAAGTCGATTAGATAAAAGATCTTTAACCCAAATAGCCAAGGGATACAAGGTCTACACAAAAATCACTGCTAACTGAATAAGCAGAATGTTTTCTCAAAGAGTATCTTCAATATTTTTGAAATTTTTTATCAAACATTTAAATTAAAAATCACAGTTTAAAGTTGAAATGGTATTACAATTCGTATTTCAATTAAAAAATTATAAAATCGTTCAAAAAAGTATTGCAATATTATCAAACTCACTTTCTTTATATTTGCTTGTATTCTATATATGTTTAATAGAAATTGTTAAAGAAATTTTTCAATTCGTTATAAAGCCTAATATTGTTTTAAGTTGAGAAAATCTTTAAATCTGCATTGTCAACTCAACCCATATGTAAGAGATAGAGTCTTTAACTCCATATATAAGGGGCAAAGTCTTTAAAAAAGTAAAATTAAAATGGTGTAACTTTAGATTATTTCTCACTTTTACACATTCATGCGAACAGTTCTGTGGTTCGAGACGTAGGGAGTGACACGTGCATCGTTTGCTCTCGGAGTCGAAACCCTTTCTACCTGTCCTTCTTACTCAAAACGCCTTATAGACTCGGTATTTTGAATCTTCGTACTTTATAAGTTGGCCTTCTGGACTGTAATACGTCTCGACTACTTTATTATAGTTAAGAATTCTAGAAAATTCTTACTTAAATATATAAACATTAAAACGCTCTTTTATATTAAAACGGCAGTAATTCCATGTTAAAATTACTAGTATATACTCTTATTACTTTTACATTTTTTTCTTATGCCTATATCTATACTAATCTTTAATTTCGTCTATATCTAGCGGAAAAAAACTTCCTTCGGATACGAGAGACGCATGTTGGCAGCTTCCCAAACACCGTTATAAGGTTGCTGACTTAATTGAAAAATCTCTCCATTATCTAGAACTTATCTATAATTACGTACAATTTTAATAACACGATAGGGCCCTTTATACTTTGGAATTAACTTTTTCGATACTTAGGGTTGTTTTGTCTTCATCGACGTTGTGAACGTTGTTGCCCTGATTTTCCACCGTTTTCATTGGATAGTCTCATGCCATGTGGTCTGGAGCTCGGCATCCAAAGCAAACGCCATTCTCTCTTGGAGATGGCGTACACTCGGCTTTCATATGCACCTCCTGAAAACACCTAAAGCAGTTCCCCCGTGTGAAACGCTATCTCATTCTATACGCCAAAAGCTTCCATTACCAAGGTGAATCATTTTGTTCCATTCTAAATTCGCTTGAAGCGGGACCGTGATCCCTAAAAATGATTTTGGGACCACTGTGCGCTGTCTCCTCTGCCTTTGCGTTCTTGGTTCCATTTTTGCGTAATACAAAGTCCTTAAATTCTTCAAGAACTGCTGATGTAGTTTGGAACTTCTGAATTTTGTAACTTGCCTTATTTTGTAATTTAGTATCTGGGATGGCTTCAATGATATATTTAATACGTTCCTCTTCTGCTATTGGAATACGATTTGTCGTAATTACTTTTTCATATAAGTACTCATGGAATGTTTCATCATGATTCCATGGTCTCGCTTCAAACTGCCGTCGGAGGGTTAACTTATTTATTTTACAATGAAACATGGACTTCATTGATGCCAGCAGTGCATCCGTAGTGAATTCCAAATATTGAGGCTTCGAATGAAACCATTTTTATGAATTCCCATTCAATCTTTGTTCCAAGCAACACTATCGTCATCTTATCATCTAAGTTCTACGTGGTTATAAGCAAAATAAGTTCCTTTTCCATTCTCAATAGTATTTTCATTTCTGCTAAACTCAGATAATAAATTCGAAATCGCCTTCACATCAGGTCTTAAAAAAACTGCTACCTGCATCGCTGTTCGTTATTATCCACACAGAACGGTTTTGTGAGACCCCATCGCATCAATTTCAACTCGTTTCGAACTGATTCCAGCTCCCTCTCAATCAACTCTTTTTCTCTCTCTATTAGACTCAAAGCATACCGAGTCTTTTCAAGTGTCTCGCCTCTTGCTGGTAATGAAAACCTTTTTTTATTCGGTATTTTAGTTGATAACCATGGTAGCGAGTTGAAAAAACCAAGTATTTTAACTCCTTACAGTGGTTCTCAATAGCCACAAAATCGCAAAAATAATCACAAAAGAAATTTTTATGTATATAAGGAACAAACATTCCCGATTAATAAGCGAATGAAAAAAGGAGCCTCCGAGTTGTCTGGTTTCTAAGCTCTCGGCCGAGTTGTCTGGTTTCTTAGCTCTCGGCCGAGTTGTCTGGTTTCTTAGCTCTCGACCGAGTAGTCTGGTTTCTTAGCTCTCGACCGAGTTGTCTGGTTTCTTAGCTCTCAGCCGAGTTTTCTTCTTTCACCTCTCACCCGACGATGTATTATAGTACATTTTGCCACATTGATATGGTCCATTTTACTAAAAAAACTCCTTGTTACAGTTAATTCTTGTAAAACTTGAATTATAATCTGACTGTGAATTTACGGCATGTTTTAACAGCAAGAGATTATTATAGAGTGTCTTCAAGAAGGGTTCAAACTACTTTGTTTTTGTGAGTACTACAAACAATATGGATTACTTTTCTAAAAAAAATTTAATTATTTGTTATATACTGGGATAATTAAAGCACAAACTCGGAGGGACTGGAGGTAAAAAGATTTATTATAATCAAATGTTACACTGGGCAGAGTGACGTTCTACTGAGCTATCCAACCAGCACAGCGAGCCTTCTTATACACACGAGAACAATTGACAATGCTTTATCGATCGGTCGCTGACTCGCGCGATGCAACTTACAAATTTGCGAGTTTCGAGTAACATGAGTATTGCCGAGTGCATGAGCGCTCGGAATTTCAAGCAATTGATAAATCAATACATTCTTAAGGTGGCTTGGGAGGGTCCAGTAGATCAAAAGCTATGAATATTTTTTACAAAGATTCATTTACACATTTCAATCTGCAAACTGATATGGCAGGAAACCGGGTTCTTAACATTACGAAAAAATTTT
>JAPYZO010003005.1:0-13499 GCA_030522905.1 Torymus flavipes
AAACGTCCGAAACTCCATGACGACGGGCGCGTTTCAAAAGCCCAACAATAGTCGACAAATTTCCTCTGCTGCTTCCTCGTGCGCCGCCTCCAGCTCAGCCTCCACATGCAGTAACGCGATCGCGTCGGGCGCGCGGTCGAACGAAAACTGAGCGCCGCTTTGCTCGAGCCCGCCTCGCTCTCGCGCCCCGCAGGATCCGCGCTCCTCCTTCTTAATACATTTCTCTCTCTCTCTCTCTCTGTCTTTCTCCGTGTAAGTATACCTAACGGCCCACATTCTTCCGAGGTGCTCGTATTCGTGACCTTGACCAACTCGGGGAGTGGATGGATGGACGGGGGGAAGGGAAAAATCGGTTGGAGTTCAATGCCGCCGCGTCGATAATATGGGTGTGGGTGATTGGATATCGTAGCGGGGGGCATTTCGATTCGTTGCTGAGGTGCAGCAGGGGAAAGGATTTTTTTTTCTTTCTGTTGAAGTATGGGTTCTGCAGATTGTTTATGAACATACAGCTGCATGATGAAAGAATGAAAGATCGTATAATAACACACGTCGGCTTTTTTTTCGGGCGTGCGTTACCCTAGATTCGCGACTTCGCGACTTCGCGACTTTTCATGTTTTCTCAGAACCAGTATATTATTTATACACTTATAGTTCTGGAACACGGTCAATCGCAGGATCATAGAATTTAGATTGTGTATTTTCGTGTGTCAGCTGAGCCGTAAAATTCGCAATCGCCGTAACTCGTTTATGTAGGCCAGGCCTCGCCACGGCTATTATACCTTTTGAAATTGCTTCCCGTATAATCGAGACGCGCATTTTTGGGATTCCATGTACTATCGAAAGGATGCTGGGCTCAGTTATGAAATCTTATATCATTCGATAAGGTATTTTAAATATTCAAGATCGGTAGCAGCTCGATCTTCTGGGAATATCAAGATACGCGTGTGCGTACGCTATACTGAATAAATTGAAAGATTGATTATCTGATACGGGGAAATTTGCTGTTATACGCTGACACTTTGTTATTCAGATAAAGTTAATTAAATCCTATTTATCACCAAGCTAAATGTGCAGTTTATCTGAAATTGTGTTTTATAATTAGTGTCATTCACTATATATATATACATATAACTTGTTGAACAATTTTTTCAAATTCTTATATACTTAATTAGCAATTTCAAGTGCGTTGAACTTGCCCCTTCATTCCGCAGCCTTATTACGAATAAACATTTAGTTTCTCCGATTCCTCACCATCATCGACATAATATAATTCCATTTGAATTCCATCACCCCAACCGGCCGATACACAGTTACCATATCGCGGTTTACAGTACACCAACCTCGCTCTCCTCATATACTTCCACCCACATTTTTCACAACCCGCTTCTTGTACACACACTAACTATCGCAGCCGGCCGGAAATTTGCATCGGAATCGTACGCACACATAAGTAATACACGTGTATAATATCTACACACATACACACACACACACACACAGCTCCCGCGTCGATGTGTTTGAAGCTGCTCCTTTCCTGGTATGTCTAACTGTACAGGCCTCTAGCATATAACAGTACATCAACACAATACCGAATACATTAAGCGCGCGACTCGACGCTTACCTATATACACGTTGCGTCATGCCCTCGAAAGCCGCGACTTTTTTCCCAAAAAAATCAAATATATGCGGCCGTGTATATAGCGAGATTTGAGAAAAGTACCAGTAGTAGTAGTGTAGTAAGAAGTGAGGGGTTTGGAAAGGGATATAAGTGATATGGGAAGGAGCGGTGATTCAGTATGAAGATGATACTTTATGGTGTGCGTGCGAGCGCCGCCGTCGCGCGTTTCGGAGATCGTTCGTTGAACTTTTACGAATGAGATCGCTGCTTTCGAATTACACACCGTACTGGGGCTGCAGAGATAAGGAGGAATTACACGCGCTGTGAGCACGCCGGTTTATGTATACCAAAATAATGTGTGTAATACGCGTTAAGCATTTATTATGGTTATAACGACATGCGAGCGTAATGTTACTTGCGATATTTAATTATGTGCTAAGTTGTTTGAGAATCAAAAATAGCGATTAAAAAATATTTGATAGCTATGAGAATTAGCATAGTTTCGAATCACGCATTCAATGCGATGTGCCATTCATATTGCCTGCGTATTAATTTCCTGCTCTTATTAGGTCTGCGGAATTCGTACCGATCGATCGGCCCATTAACCGGATGACCGAAAAAGTTCCCGTTGTTGTTATTATTTTCACAGAGTACTGCACGTTGCATTATGTATTATCTTTAAAAAATGTTATTTATAGCAATGCATTGATTAGAGGGTTTCCTCTAAAAGAAGATAAATTGATATATTATAAGAAATCGTTAAAAAAACTTGTGATTTTTATATTACAAATTCAGGAAACCAAAAAATATAACTACACAAAAGTTTATTCAAAAAATTTCCCACACACGTTAAACTATAATTATCAAACAAAAAAAGCTATATTTGCTCTTCATCGCTCATCTTTTAATAAAATACTAACGGGGGATAGACATAAGTGTGTTTCTAGTAAACGATCATTTTTTCCTCATGGCTAATTATCTCGAGAACCCCGCAGGTGACCTCACCGATGGACTTTGAATTGTCATTCACGTAAGCACAAGTCACGATGTTCAGTCAGTCGGACCCGCTGGTCGAACCGATCAGTAGGCCTTTTGTGTTTACAAAAGAAAAAACCAGGTCAAGCATCTCGGAGACTGCTTAACATTCCGTCTGCCTGCATTACACAGCTGTGAGATTCTGTAGCTTGTTTTCGATGATATGTTTGGGACTCGGTGTAATAACCAAATTACTTATATTTGTATTTTAAAAGCTTATGTTACGATTTAAATAAAATTTTTAAATCGCCTTTTTTACATAACTCAAGACATGATGTAAAACGCTTGAGCCAAGAAAAATCTGTTAATTCATATTTTTTATATTTCTTTGATTTACATTACAGAATAGATTGTGTATTTCAAAATTTCTACCAACAAAAAAATATTAAATATTTATTATCGAACAGAGTTTTCAATAATCGTGGTATCGAAATTTTTATCAGAACTAGCTATTTTTCAATTAACTTTATGGCTAAAAACGAACATTGCTTGTATTTCCTAATTATGTACCAATCCGAAATAAATTATATGGCATTTTATACACTTTATAAAATATGTATTTTAAGTAATAGTAAACCTTTTGGGTGAATTATATTATTTTTAACATTATGATTTTTGCTAAAAATGATTCCATTTAATTAACACGTTAGCTATAAAATATGGTTAATTTTCTACCAGGGAAAGAAAAAGAAAATAGGAAAAGGACATTATTTGGATTATATACTGACAAAACTGAAGTAGAAAACAAGATAACAAATCATTTATTACGATCTCAAGGCATCAACATTTATATATATAGAAATTAAAAAAACATCAGACTCTCTTCCTCATAGAAAACAAGTAAAAATCTCCTCATCACACAACACCTAAATTATAAAAAAAACCTTATCTGTCTACTCTTTCTCTCTCTCCCCCCTCTATCTCTCATATAATCCTCTCCTCAATACATGACAAACGGATCGTGCTCCTGCTTGTGGTAGATAAGCACGTCCTTGAAGAAGAAGTTGGGCCCGTGGAAGTCATACCCGCGTATGGGCCTGTCGAGAGGATATCCGGCGGGCCTGTTGTCCATCAGCGAGTCACCGAAGATGCGCGACTGGAAAGCGGCGGGCTCGCCCTGTACTGGCGCCGCGAAGATGAAGAATTGGAAGGGCATACCCTCGGGTTTACCCTTGGGCAGGAGCATACGCTCGGGGAAGGCCCAGATGCGCTTCTGGTACTTGAACTCTTCGCCGGCGTCGATGGACTTGAGGAGCTTCTTGTAGAAGGACTCGCTGGGCTCGGGCTCGTGGTCCACGAAGAAGAAGTCGTGGCAGTTGCGCTCGATCTTGTTTGGGCCGGCGGCGACTGTAAAAAGGGTGGATAAGTGGTTGAAGTGAGTTTAGTCTTGACGTTGTCGAAGAAAATATGGGTTGCAGGATACTTAATGAGATTTTAATGGTTTGTATATATATTCTATTAGGATTAAAGTAGGAAAATTTACACTTAAGGAGGTGTTGCGATTGTGTACGCTATCATATGATGATTGGCATTATCTTTGAAAGAGATCTCGTAATTTAAATGGAATAAGTGAGAAGAATAAAAAAGACATTAAAATAATTAGGTCTAGAAATTAGAGTCATCGAGATGTAAAGTAAATGTGATATTTTCTTAATGACCTTTGACTGGAAAATCTCTATAATCGAAAAACTCGTTCATCAAGCACACAACTATCTAATACCATAAATTTCCAATAAAAAAAATTCCTTTACCAAAAAAATATTAAAATACTTACGATCGTAGATGAAGTTGTCAAGTTCGTAGAACTCGTTGTAGTGTTCCTTGAAGTCAATCTCCTTCATGTGCACGTTGTACTTGGGTCCAAGGAAAATCCTGATGGCAGCCTTGGTTGCCTTCTCGGCGTTGATGTTGATCTCCATGTTGAAGGGTTTGTGGTTCAGACGGTACGAACGAGCCTGGATCAGGTAGGATTCGGCCTCCTGTTCGCTGGACACGGCTAGTCCATTGCTGATGGTGGCGTCAAAGTAGTCAAAGTACGTCATCAGTTTGTCGATAGTAACGGACTCGATCTTCAGGTCGGGGAACTGGATCTCCTCGGCTTTGTAGGGCTTCATGTTGATTTTGTATCTGTTGAAATAGTTATGAAAAAAAGTTTGATGGATTCATGACGAAATTATTAGTTGTAATGACTTCCAATCCTTCATTATAAATTTACTCTGTAGAAATTGATGAGGTACAAATAAAATAGATAAATGATCAAAAACTGGAATGGTATAGTTACTCTGATACCGAAATAAATGTTGGTATGTTGGTAATAAATTGTTATAAAAACTTGCAATAACGTCTCATTGAACTCACTTGTAGTAGAAGTGGAAGATCTTCTTGTACAGCCTCCAGAACGCGGGGTCCCTCAAACTGGTAAATAAGTGCTCGAGTGCGCTTGGTTGCAGCTTGGAGGGTGTAATGGGGTTGAGGTTGAAGCCAAGGATGTTACGTCCGAGCTTGTCAATGTTACCGTAGTACATCTCGTTGCACGAGTCGGCGTTACCCTCAATCATGTTGCCGAGGATGTTAAGACCGTCGGGAGTGTAGATCTTCTGGGGCTTGCCCTCCTTGGTGAACACGATACCGGAGTCGACAGCCTGGCTAATCCTGGTCTCGTACTCCTCGCTCTCCTGTGGCCAAAAATAAATAAATCCGTGAGTTCAGATATTTTGAAGTATTATCTATAGGATGTAGTGGAAGGCTGAAGGTAGTCAACTCACGTGGATCTGGTGGTACTTGTTCTTGGGGAAGTAGCTGTTCCATGGCCTGGATGGGAAGTGCAGACCGTTGGGGTAGGCCAGGGATGGCCAGTAGCCGGGGTAGAAGGGCCTGTCGTAGTCGTAGTCCTCGATCCTGCCCAGATCGTTGGACAGACGCTCCAGGTAGTATCTGTTGAAGAGTTGCTTGTGACCATACAGGTACTCCTCACCACGGAAGTTCTTGGGCCAGCCGAATTCCTCGCTGCTCATGAACCATGGGAACTGGCAACGGAAGAAGAAGTAGTAGCTGTTGAGACCGATATCCTCGGTGAAGTAGTTCATACGTTGCTCGTAGTCGTACTCGTCCGTCAGGTAGAAGTTCGAGTAGTTGTACGGGATGATGTACGTATCGTAGCCAGCACTATGCTTTTGTTCTGGAAGCCATTATATTTTCGTGAATATTAAATTTGTTTAGTTTCTACTTATGTCTCTATTTTGTACTTTAAGTAATATAAAAGTTCTACATTTCATGGATTCTATTATTGTTTGGCTATTATCAAACGCAAAATACGAAGCACAAAATAAATTCTCCAATTTTACAAAAAAAAAATATTGTTTTTCCGAGTAGGCTGATTTTTACTTGAATAATTCCAATAATATTTTCCTTCCATCAACCACTTTTACGTCGTTAACAACTCAAACTCACCAAGCTTGCCGAACGCCTTGATGTGGTGGGCCTTTTCGAACAGCTCGGTGTTAAAGAAGAAGTAAGGTGCCAGCTCGTAAGGAGGCGGTAACCTGATGTACTTGGTGTCGGGGCGTTGCATCACAGCCAAATAGAAAGCGAAGGCGAAGATGCCGTGGTTCAAGTTGTTACGACAGTACAGAGCCGTCTTGTAGAAGGTGTCGAAGTCCTTCGCGTAGTACATGAGACGGAAGACGGCCATGAGCTCCTCGGTGTTCTTCGTGTAGTAGATCGAGTAGATGGAGTCGTGAGGCAGCATGCCGTGTTCCAAGCGGTGCAGAAACTCCTTGACAGCATCCTGTGAAAGTGGAATTAAAATAGCGTGGATTGAATTTTTTCCTTGGGCAAATATTGATGATTGGTATTGATAGGTATATGGAGTTTCATTAAATAGTAGTCAAGATATGCAAACTCAAGGCTATTAATTATGACAATCTTACGATTATTTTAGTAATATAAGTTATTTGTTTAAAGAAGGCATACTTCGAAAAGTTAAAATTTTGGAAAATGAAACAGTATATTTTACCTTGTTGGTATAGCTGTCCAAGTTAGCCTCGAGTTTGTACTCCTGGCCCTCCTTGTACAATTCAGGCTTGAGCTCGGGCTGAGTGAAATGGTAGAGAATCTGGTAGATACGCTTCTGCTTCAGCAGGAAGTCCTTGTCGGCGGGCAAGTCATTTTGGTATTCGGGCTTATACGCCTGGGCCGCGACCCAGCCGACGGCCAGCACGGACAGCAGGGCTAGCCTACCGATCATCGTCGGCTCTTCTCGGATCTAACTACTGTTCTGATGTAAGAGAAGAAATAGTTTAACATTCACAACAAATGAAGTGGTTTTATTAATATTCGACATTGAAAAAATGGGAGTTACAGAAAAAAAAATTATTATTATTGTAAATGAATTGAAGAACGAATTGTCTACGGTATAAAATAATGATTCTAACTGAAACGTTTTAATGAAAGTTGTTTAGTGAAATTTCTCTCAAAAAACAACGATAAGATATTAAAATCGCTTTCATTCACCAAGACACAAAAGCGTTTATTAAAGACGAAACGCCCAAACGGAACTCTAACAAAGAACTCTCGCGAACCATCGTAAAATTATAAACAACCAATATATATAATAGTAACCTTTTAATATCCTCGATTCCTCGAATAGAAACGAGGCGACGTCGATCGATTCTACCTCGAGGACGCACTGCGGGCGCGGGATCGGCAGCCCTCGGGCTTTATATGAGCTGCGTTTAATCGCAAAAGCGGCGCACCGAAGTCGGGGGGCTAATCATGCGTCGGTCCAACGATGGAGACGCGCTCGCGCGAGGGTCAAATCACCGTGACCTAAGACGCGCTCGCGCGAGTGCGCTTGGTGTGCACTTTGTTTTTTCGTACCGATCAGAGAGCGAATTTCACGTAGGGTGGAGTGAAAGAGCGAGAGTGTCAAAGGGGCTCGATAAAGAGCGCAAGCGCGCGATTTATCGGCTTCTAGAATGCATTGACACGAGATGATTTGTTAAAGTGAGAGCTAGTGTCTAAGGATTTTTTATGGAAACGAGAAATCGGTCGTTAAGATTTTTTTTTTTATAGTTGAGAATTTTGTTTTTATTACATGAGTTTTGTTTTTTGGCTATCATTTTTGCAAAAAAAATGGAAGAATCTTTCAATTTTTGAATCTTTAAATTGAATGCTTACATCCATCTTCATACTACAACTATCAAGCCTTTCAATATTTTTAATTATAAACATTAGATCATTTTTTGATGGAGAAAAAGTATATATATTCAACATAACATGAATGAACAGTTTATTAGTTTTTTGCATAATTTTTTTTTACATAAAAGTGATCAGAAACATTAAGCATTGTATAAAAAAAATTGATATATTTTTTATTACAACTTTTGTTCCTGATTACGTATACCTATAAATTCATAACAATTTAAACATTTACAAAGTTATTTTACTGTTTTCAATTATTTAGTTAAGAATTTCATTGCCAATAATACATCCCTGCAAATCAATAACTATATGAAACGATATTTTATCGTTGTATAAGTTGAATTCGTAAGAAAGAAATATCTTCTTCCGAGTCAATTAAGTTTCGATAGCTTTTTATGCAAATTCAATTTATTTCTTAACTGAACGTAACTGTGATCATACTGCTAAAAATAATTTTCTCTTAAAAATAAATTTTTATATATCGAAATTTTCCTTTAAAACGATTTTTTAATAAAACCAAGGGTGTTCTTAATTAGTTTAGTGTAATATAGAGAATAATGGAGAATTAAATTAAAATTAAAATATTAAAATTTATATTCTATTAATGGTTTCTTCACATTTTAAAGGGAACACTTTTTAAATGTATAGAGTGTTATCATTATTTGATATTTGTTTATTTTGGATAGTATGAGACTTACGATAAAGAATGCAGAACAGTATATTTCGTGATCGTACACTTTCAATGATTTTTTTTTTTCAATTTAATCTCTCTTTTATGTGTAAAAAAATTGATATTTAGAGTATTTATCTTTCATCAATAACAAATGCGTTCATCTTTTCATATGTAAGAAGAGTATAGCTTATATAGTTAATTTAGGATTGACAGACCATCGAAAAACTATAACGTAGGAGCCATACCTCCAGATCTTATAGTCTAAAGAAATTGGCGATCCAAGCTAATGAAACTTCGAAAATTATAACAAATTTGGTTTGTTTCATTTCATATTTAACCTTAGTCCTCCAAAGATCCTAAATTAACTATATAAATAAAATGTTTTTTTTTTTGTTTCCCTTAGTACAAAGCTCGATGCTTCAGTTTATTAATCTTTGTTTGTCTTGTTTTCTTCATTACCTCTGAATAACGCTATTGATTAGAGGGATAGTTGCACTGCTTGTTTTGCAAAAAGTCGGGTAAACTGAAAACAGCGAACAAACAGTGATACCACTAATCATCATTTGTATACTTTTGGACGAGTACAAAAATAAAATTATCGTTTGCTTAAAAGTGCACCGCTACTACAAATGTTTTTGATAAATTGTTGTGTAAGTATTATTATTGTAACAACAACTTTCGTAGCGTACGTTTTAAAAATTAAATGTTATTTGACGAAATCAGGCATATAATATTTTCAATTTATATTCGAATAATTTAATCAGATTTAATTAAGACTTTCTTGTATTTATTTTTTTTTTAATCTTTGATGTGTAAATTTTTTCTTTTCATCTCAAGCTAAATGATGAAAAGTAGTAATCAGAATCGATTAAAAACTAGATAATTTTTTTTAATTTCTACTATAAATTCTACTATCTACACTATTATTATTATTACTATTAACATTTGCACTATATTAATAACCAAGGTATTATGCCTTTATATAAGGAAAAATTTTTCTGATCATAAACTAAATTTTCAAGTTGAGATATAAAAGAAGTGCTTTTATTAAATGGAGTATACAATTTACGTAAATTTAATAATTGTTTAACGCAAGAGAAGAAAGTTGTCGGTGGTCAGTACAAAACACTTCTATTATAGATTTGAACTTATCTATACAATGTTGCACAATTTTACAAAACATGCTAAATTATTTCTTTTAAAGGAACGTGATAAATTGCTATCAAACGTTAAAATTAAGATACGGTAGTGTAATGACATAAGCTTGAATCCCGTCAATGTTTTATTTTTTTATCAACGTTTATCGCTATAATGTATATGTCGCATCCCATATCAACTCATTGGTACGTGTATTGCATATAAAAATTAGAATTTTTTGAATTTGCTATCTGTCGTGCAATTAATGTTATCACCGGCTAGACTGTTTATTAGTTGTATTTTAATATTTTATTTTGGTGACTTATCGTGTATCAAATAGCATAAATTAGCATTATCGGTGACTTGAGTGGAAATGCTTAGAACATCTGCGCTTTGTAAAATTTATTTATCTACAAGTATAAATCTTAAGTTAGCGATTGATCAGACGAATTAAATCCCTCAAATATTATTAAATCCATCACTAATTTTATTTATTTTTTTAAATTCTTCTAAGTTGGGTTTTTCTTCGTATCGCGCGACGATATATGGATTCTTTTCTTCACAGAAACCAGCCCTTTTTTGTTTTCTTAACTTGAATCTGGGGGTATCTCGAATATAGGAGTTGGGTCCACGACTTTGCAAACTTTTTTTTCGACACCAGCAACCTCGAAAACGAGGGATTATTTTATTTCGGTCTGGTTTGGGGATAATAATATGGATTGCTCTCGACCGTCTTATATATAAGATTTTCCGGTGCTCTCGAGGTTAATAATAAATACTTACTACTTTACTAGAATTAATACTTATTTTTGATTGTAAAAAGATTAATGATAAAAATGTGTTAAACAGTGGCATATATCGGATATTCAAGAGCATAAGAGAAATGTATATCTACCATAATAAATTTATGTGAACTTCACAAATAAACAATAACAGTTACATTTTCCTGTAGATTTATAATCGAATAGTATTTACGTTTAAGACAATGAATTTATGCAATACATAATGCGTGATGTTACTGTCCGTTTATCTTGGTGGAAGGAGTGTACTTCATTGATTGTTTTCTTGTAGGCAGTATTTTAAACTGATTACTTATTGAGAGCTACTGACTACATCTATATGTACGTATGTACTTTACCCTACAAGATATAAAAATTGAATAATAAGTAATAAGTCGTGTAATTTAATTGTATTGTATTTCTTTTTGTTCATTTACTCATCTATAAGAGTATAAATTAACGAATTGAGATTAATTAATTTTTCGCAGAGAAGACACTAAACATACATATTTTCTAATTAATTGAAAAATTTATTTATAAAAATAAAGTTATATGCAAAGAATTTTTATCATTACTTATTCTGCACCACAAATTTTTACAAATTATTATTTAGTGCAGTAAAACTAACGACTTTTTGTAGTAGATCGTTAAAAAGAACTGTTATTTTGTTATTGTTGAGTTCCTTATTATATTCACTGACAAGTAGAAAGCGTATCTAATATGACAATCTCTGATGTGTAAACTGAAGTAGTAGTTGTTTCTTGTATGAGCTGAGTTTGTAACGATGAAATTATAGTAGGTATGCTTTTTTAATACTTTGCATGATTGCTTTTCATAAAAATTAATTACATTTAAAAAAATTATTAACGTTACATTGATTGAATTCATTATGTAAAGTATTTTTATAAAGCCATTACTTTTTCAGAACTTAAATTAAATTGTACAGGTATACAATTTAAGAATGAGCAATGTTCTATTACACATTTTGAATTTACTGGCTATAAACATAATATATTTTAATGTTAATGAACAATATATCTCATTATTTAGGGTTTTTTATGATGTATAAAATAAGAAGGATTAAGTGTATTCAATAATTCATTTATTGCTATACCTATAAAACAATATAAAACATTTTTCATATTACAAAACAGTTTCCTTAGAGTGAATTTTTTAAATTAGTTTAGATGTGCATCATGTTGAAGTCCCGCATCATGCCCATCCTCTCTCCACCTTTCATCATCATGTTGTCCCTCTCTCCTTCCCTCACATCGATGTCCTTGATGTCCTTCCACTTCTTCGTGAGGTCGCGGTCCTTAATGCCGATCATGCTTTCATAGTCCATGTTCATGTTCATGCTGCGGCCACTCATCATATCTCCGTCAACGATGTTGTAGATGAAGACGTCCTTGAAGTAGAGGTTGTCAAGCTTGAAGAACCACGGGAACATGGGTCTGTCGAGTGGGAAGCCGAGAGGCTTGCCGTACCACATGCGTTTGCCGAAGATGGGCAGTTCCAGCATCTTGCCCTCGCTGGCATCGCCAATGTAGACGAAGAGTTTGAACCTCATACCGTCGACGCTGCCCTTGGGAAGGAGCAGGTGCTCGGGGAAGCCCCACATACGGTCGGAGAAGGTGACGGGATCCTTGCCCTGGATAGCCTGGACGATCTTCTTATAGAATTTGTCGCCGGTCAGGTATTCCTTTTTGAAGAGGGCAGAGTCGGTGCTCAGACGTTCGATGTTGTTTATTCCTTCGCGGACTGTAATCAGAGAATTCATTAGTTATAGATGTGAGAAAAACTATCTGATAAAACATATGAGAGATTGAACTTACGGTTAACTTCGAATTCGTCCATCATGAAGAAGTATTTATAGTAGTTGAGGAGATACGAGTAGTCGTCGTATTTCTCGCCGTCAATGGCCGGTCCCAGGAAGATGCGCATGACAGCCTTAGTGGACTTGTCACTGTTGACGTTGATCTTGTAGGTGAATGGTTTGTAGTTAAGGTTGTATTGCCAGGCCTTGATGTTGAAGGAGAGACCGTCCTTCATAGTTGGTACATCGACCACGTTGTTGATGAGGAAGTCCTTTTTATCCCAGAAGGTGACGAGTTTGTCCATGTCGACGCTCTCGATTCTCACTCCGGAAAAGTCCAATTCGTTCTTGGTGTAACGGGGCAAAAGAGACTTGAATCTAAAATTTGAAACAATGGTTAAGGTAACTTTCTTTTTAGAAATAGGTAAATATTGGAAGTGGGAAATGAATTACCTGAGGAGGCATTGCACGATCTTGTTGTAAAGTCTGTAGAATGCAGGGTCCTTCATGCTGGAGCCCCACAGTTGAAGAGAGCTTGGGATGTAGTAGTTCTTGTTCTTGGTCTGGTAATTCATTCCAAGGATGTCGCGAGCCAGAGCATCGTAGGAACCATAGTATTGAAGATTGATAGAGTCGTAGTTACCTTCAATGAGGTTACCCAAGATGTTAAGACCTTCAACAGTCATAAGGCTTACTTGTTTGCCCATCTTGTCTATGACGAATCCGGAGTCGATGGCTTCGGACAGACGGATTTCCAATTTTTTGAGGTACTGTAAGTAAATAATAAATAAATGAATTATTTTGTTTTTTTTTTTATAAATTATGAAAATAGACTTATAGTTCAATGTAAAGAAATCAATACCTCCAAGTATTTCATCTTGTACAACGGGACCATGAACCATCGGTCACGTTTGGGCATGGCAATACCGTTGGGGTACATGTAGTTGGAGTAGAATCCAGGAAGGTTCATCTTGTCCCAGGACAAATCTTCAATTTCGCCAAGTCCGTTGGAAATTCTTTCGAGGGTGTATCTGGCGATGAGCTGTTGATGGATGAAGTAGTACAAGTCACCACGGAAGCTTGAGGGGACATCGTAGTTCTTGGTGTCTACCCAGAAGGGGAACATCATACGGTAGTAGTAGTAGTAAGCGTTGAGGCCAACATCATTCATGAAGTAGCTCATCTTTTTCTCGTTCATGTACATTGGGTTCATGCACATTTCCGTGAAGTTTGAGTACA
>JAPYZO010003006.1:0-13745 GCA_030522905.1 Torymus flavipes
CACAAAATTGTCCGCGTCCACTGAACTGCTCATGACGAAAGAAAAGCCGGCATCCACAAAAGCATCAAGTGCGCGCATGTACACAAAGCCCAAACGGTGCCAGGGCAACAAACGGCTACGAAAACAAAGAATTAAACAACTTTTTTTTTGCCATTCGGACGAGCGAGTTTTTACGCACTACATCCTATGCATTGCCTATATTTATATTGCGCGCAAACCGGTAGTCCCTCTCTTGCATGCAGCACTATGTCAACCTCGCGCGGAGATTTTGGCGAGAGAGCGTCGACCCTGAAAGGCCATTTCAAAACGCGCATAATTCCGAGATGACGATGACGCGTATTGAGAGCCCCTCGTGGGAATCTAACAAATCATCGGAATACAAAGTAGCAGCCGGGCGCGAGGAGATCGCTCCACGAGTCGCCGCACGATTTTCTTTCGCGTTCTTTATACTTATGTGTATATATGAAACTCTGACGCGCCGAGATGCTCCACGCGCTGGGGCTATGATTATAGACGTCGGTGTATTGAAATTGCAAAGCGGATGAATAACTATGATTGGAATGACGGCTGGCCGGTAGTTTCTTTGTACTACTCTTTTCGTGCAAAAATGGATTATTGAAGTTTGTGGCTTGCGACGTTACGCAATTAGAACAATCGACATATAGACAGATTCAGGAAATTGAAAAAAAAAATCATCATATGCGACGTATTTCATTGACCGCGTTGCTATAAATTTTCTTTAAAATGTATATAAGTTCTATAAGAATTCAATAGTTGTTACCGCTTGTTTTATGTTTTGACTGCGTGTCAATACAGAGACTGTACAATACAAATTACAAAGCGAGCCACCATTCATCGCAATGACAAACACAATCGCGACCCTTTTAATATATACCCTATATACACGACGAAAACAATGGGAGTGTATATACGAGCCAGCGATCGGAGAAAGAACTTATACACTCCAGCCCTCATCCTTGACCTACGCATCTGCGTTTGCGAAACGCCGTCGCTTTCTAATTGCCGAATAACGTCTCCACGCAGAAAGAAAGGAAAAACGCGTTCGCCGAGATAGCGCGTTTATATACGCACAGCGTGGCAGCCGATAAGAGGCGTATATCGCTCACGCCGCGCGTAGCGAGTAAGTGCAGCGATACGCGAGTGGGTCTGATTGAAATGTCTTCGAGACGCTGTGCCGAGCGTACAGAGCGAAGCAAAAATCGAGGGCACGCAGCGACGGTTGTTATATTTGCACACGGAGGCGCGAATTGAGAGTATAGGCGCGTGCGCAACCCATAGCTGTGAGAAAATATTGAAAATTCAAACTTTGAGATAATATATATTTGAAAGACTTTATTTGTAAAAATTTATACAAAGTGTAATGGCTAAATTTAACCAAAAAGACAGCTAACGGGCCATGAATGCGCAGTCACACGGAAGGAATTTCTATAGTGTGTACTTCTCCACGATCCAGGGACATCTAAGAAATTTAGTAAAATTTATTTTGCCTATATATAACTAAAAAAATTGACAGATTGCAGGAGGATATTTACCGAGCTGTCGTAATAAATTTCGCTTAACTTTAAAGATGTCCCTGGATTACACGAAGGAGTAAACTTCTGGGAAGAAAATTTCTCCGCGTTCAAGGTATAACTGTAAACAATGCATATTACGTAGTTTTTTGCGGAAGAACTTTTTTAAGACTCGAAAGTCTTTCGAAACACAAGAAAACACGCTCATGCGCGCGGCAATTGCATCAAACGCTCGTTAACTCATCCAGCAAACCGATCACCATCAAAGCAAACCTATGCAACTACGCAGTATTCTGATGGATTCAAATTTTTTTTTCCTTCGTCGGGCCCTTTCGTGGACGAAGTTGCCCGATTGGGAAGTATTTAATTACCGGAGCGAGCGGCGCGCTCGTCGAATCGGGAGAAGAATCGCCGATTATTCTAGGAGTGCCGGCAATGATTGAAAGTCGGTCAATACGCAGTCGCGACTCTCTCAGGGCCGTTCGCAGACGACTGCGATCGAATTTGCGGGATGCTTTCGGTCCTTCTGCGGGAGAAAACGGACGACTCGAGACGCGTATAATGAAGGGAAGCTTTCATTCTCTGCCTACTCGGCAGATGTAATGTTTGAATGTTACGTACGATTTAAGATGGGTGTTTGTGATTAGATTTGGGATATCGAAGATTGTTCGAGATTGATTGATAGCGAGGGGATTGAAACTGTATGAGGATCTTGTGATGATCAGATAAGATTACTACATCAATACTCGTGTAATTATGTTTTTATTGTAGATCTGAAGATTTCTTGATTCTATTGACCGAATAAAGTTCAATAACGTACTTATAAAGTTGAATAATAGGTACTCATAAATTTTTACAGTAAAAAAAAAACAAAAACCAATTTTTAGATGAATACTGCACCATTAAAAACGTGATGTAAAGATATATTACTGGAAATCTTCTTATTCTTCGGAAATATTCTCTTACTAATTTTAATCATAAAAGTTAATTTGACTTGCTTAAATATTGTTAGTTTCATGGTATTTATCGTGACTCAAACACTAAGCGAATTATTTTCTAAATAATACCAATCATGCTTATGAAAGATTATGATATCGCTAGCATGAATGATTCATTTTACCCATTTTAGCAAAATGACTTAAAAAGATTACTTAGATTTTTTGAATCATTCATATGAATGTTATCACAAACTACTTATATGTTTCAAAATTCACACAAGATAACTTAAAAAGTCAATTTTTCAAAAAATTTCAAACGCGTCTCTATATTCTTTTTTTCGCTGATATGTTCACAAAATTTTTATACATTCCAGTTTATTACTTTATTGCTTGTTTTTCTTACAATATTCTAATTAGAAACAGAGCATATAAAATTAATAATAAAAATACATCCAAAAAATATTTCTCCTTCTAAGGCTTCATTTTTTTAGCGTAATGCCGAGGAATGTGTATTAAACCATATATCCCTTTCACATGCAAACCGGTGTAGTTGTAATGCTTCGTTGAATGAAACATGTCAACTTCAATAAATCATGCTCGACGCATTTTATTAAAGTATTAAGTACCACAGCAGATTAAAAAATCGCAACATTATTTTTATTTTAAACAGCGAAGAATTCATATAAAATTGATAGACATCGTTTAAAGGCCAACAACAATCCTTGTGTTTTTTCCTTGCAAACTAGAAAAACAACCATTTTTCCAACCACTAACCGACGAACTATTCTAAAAATTATATTCGTAGAAATTGCCCGGCTGACTTATCAGATCCCTTGTACTCTTATCAGAGCATCATCGCGCATAGTTCCGATGCAAATGCCATTCTTACGCCAAGAAAGAAACTACGCGCAACCCATCTCCCAGTGACAAAGTATTCATCTACCATCGCATCGTCCTCCCCCGCATTGAAAATCCAACGACAGGCCATACATATTAAAATGCGGAAGATGTCAGAACTTTGCGCCATCACGCACCTTTTTGCGCCGCTGAACACATTCCTCGGCATTATTAAACCTTTTCGCGCGCGGAAGCGGCCCCCGCGGTCGAATCACGTAATCACAAGCGCCGCGTAATATTCCTGTATGCGCGAAAAATAAGTGTCGTAATTAGCGTTGACGCCGATGCGTAAATGCGTTTGTTACGCCGGAGATGCGCCGCATCTGAGCGCGAGGCGTTTAACGCTCGATTTCGATGATAGCTGAATCCACTGTTTTGCGCCTCGACTGAACAAGCAAACTCTTATGTCATAGTTTAAATGTGCCTTGTATTTTCGTTTCTTCGAAGAAAAGCGGAAATTACTATGGATATATTTGATAGAATTTTGTTTATTCATTCGTGACAGACAATAAAAATTCCTTTTTATTTTTCTCACTTGAAATGGTCCTGTTATAATGTTTAGTCTTTGTGGCACGTACTTGGATGTGGTAGGAAAATTTTATTTACACGTATTTATTTTACAACAATTTTCAACAATGCTCTTGATTTTTGAAAATATTTTACTCGGACGATAACGACTAATTAAACAATTTATTTTTCCATTATGAGGATGGATATTGCAATTCAAAATTATTCATCAACTTGACCCAGTTTTTTAGAATGTACCCTACATTGCATTTCTCCAGCAGAGTAATCGACGTGTTCTGTGAAATATTTGGCTGGACGAAGAACGACTTATAATTATTTAAACTAGTAGCGTTGAAGAACTAAAAAATAACAAATAGTGGAAAACTTTAAATTAATTTGTTATTCATAAGTTTGTTAGCATATAGCACTCCTACACTGGATCCGATAATTGACCTAAATATTTTTTTACATCTCTCAATACATACTTAAAAAAAGAATTTTGGCTATTTAGATTGCATCACATCGAGAATTTGAATGATTGACTCTCATTGTCGTAGCTAGCGTATGTAAACGCTTGAATAGTTTTGCCACCCACGTTTGGGTTGCCTCTGAATTTTTTTGATGAGCACTAATTTAATTCCGATTACTCAAGGATTTTATACAAACTTCATTACACAGACGCACAAAAATAATAGTTTGGCCGATCAAACCTCATTATTATTGCATATTTTAGGCTGATACACCAATGCGAGCTCAATTGCCCCAGGATTTCGAAATACCCCTATAACTTTAAAAATGTTAAAATATTGTTATTGGAAAATCAACCAAAATTTTATGATTTGATCAGTGGTATTGTATTATATACTATACAATACCGTTGATCTTGAAATTTTAGAATTAAAGTATCTAAAAATCCTGGAGTGATACAACGAAGATTACATTTTGGTGCAGCGCTCAAAAATAGGAGAATACTAAGATCCAACCCACCCAACAACTAATTTTTATTCCCTTGTATGCCTAGATCATCAATCGATTACATATTATACGCTCAAAGCATTATTCTCTTCAGTATAGACTATTTATGACACATCCCCAAGGTCAGGATTTTTACTTTTAATGTAAAAACAACAAAGAATTATGTATACTAAGTGCATGAAACAACATTGTTATTTGTACTTTATGGGAAATAAGTGAATGAGTAAACTCATAAATGAGCAAATTATCTTGTTTACTATGTGTATTAGCCCCTGGCAGTGGATTTTGCTTTTTTACACTTGTTACGTGTTTAGTATAATAATAATATAAATAAAGTTTAGACTAAAAATACCCTCTTTGAATAGGTATTAAAAGCAATCATTAAATAAGTCATCTTGATTATATCATTATTCTTAGTAAGGCAGTAAGTAACATAAAATTCCGAGAAAAAAAAGGTTTTGTCTTTTTATGACAACTTGAAAATTCAAACATCAAAATTTAAACAATTGTTTGGTAAACAAGTAACAAAGAACTAGATAATTGAATAACCATATTTTAACTATTTTGCGAAAAGTGTAAAGTCTGATTTTCCCAGTCAATAAACACTTCCAAACAAAACCAACGCTGCACACCAGCCCCTCATAAGCTCATAACCAATTCAAATCGTCATAATATAAAGTCCAAACGCGGCCTGCATACCCCGACACCTGCGTCTTAGGATTTTTCCAGAGCCGCGCGCGATTTCGCGAGGAAAAAAAACACAATTCCTAACGCGAAAATTATACAGCGCGAAGAATTATCGCGATGACAGCGTCGCCTCCTAATCGCCAAGTCAAAGCGCGCCGTAATAGCGGAAGATTACGACCGATTTTGGGCTCTATACGCGGCCTTTATATACATATGCGTACGTACCTTGGAGCGCGTTTAGATGTACATGCGTGTATTATAATATCTGCAGATCGCGATCAACGTGAGACCTTTGAAGGCCTTTTCTCCGGAGATATATGCATACGAATTTTGGCCATTTTCGCGTTCGTTTACTCGCGACCTTTATGGCCCGTTTCTTCTATATAGCTCTGCCTGGGCTGATCTTGAAAATTCGACGCTGCCGAAAATAGCGCAGACTTCTGCGAGGGCAAGGTGAATCGCGGTGCTAGCCTATTCGAGCATAAACATGAATATTTATTATGTGTGTATACCGATCTATATAGGATTCTTCCACTATCGCTAAATTCTTTACAGTTTTAAATTTAAAAACAAGATCGCCAAGTACTTGATTTTAATATGTTAATCACGTAACCTGTATAGATTACATTTTCAGCTTAATTATCATATCGGTGTTATTTTGTATCTACAAAAATAAATATGTTCATTCAAGTGGATCATTTCAAGTATAAAAAAATATGATATACCCAAAAGTAACTTAATGTCAATTACTCTTTAAGGTTGATTCCTCGTACGATAAACCACATGAAGAAATAATTATGACTTATCTTATTTTGAGATAACCAAAAATGGAGAAATTCATGTCACCATTATATACACATTTATTTTTTTTGTATAAATTATGCACAAATTGTTCAAAATACTATGCAATACAATAAACAATAATTAAAACTGAATTAGGTAAATAGGTGTAAAAAACAAACAGATAAAATACAGATTGTTCTCGATCATCAACACGATTAAAAATGCCATTTAGAAGTTAACGTAAGTTAAATCTACATTAAAGATACATCTACATCTTTATTACGGCATCTCCGATAGAAAAACCAACCCGCGATCGTTTCAACTTCAATATACATGCTTCTAATAACGCTCCCAGCCCTTCTGAGTGACCAATCACCGTAACACAATAATCCCACTCAACTGCTACCCCGCCCCCGAAAAAGAAACTCCGCGCGCGAAAAAGTGCAGTTGCCCGCGCAACAATAGCGCTCCATAAATCGGCACTGCACCACTGAGTCTCCCTCTCTCAAACTCACTTTCGAAAAAAGCGCAGCGGCAGGTACGAAATTATTTATTACACAATTTATGGAGATTTATTTCTCGAGTTCATCCCGCGGCCCGCCCGTGACTCACCTCTCTCTCTCTCTCTCACTCTTCGGCCGCGCAATTTCTCGACGTGACACTTCAAGTTCGCGGGGGCCCCTTTTGCTCCCGCGGACGAAAGTATATAAGAGAGCACACAAGAGCGTCCGGGCTAGATTCCAAACCTATAATTATCTCGGGAGGTAAATTATCGTTATCTAGCTGAAGTAGGACCTTGCCTTATAGCGCGGCTTATTTGATAAAGCGCCACTTTTCGCGCGCTTGCGCGGCGTATCCCTCGTTTAGGCGAGTGTGTGATTCATCCTGCGGGTTTTCTGCAGCAGCGAGCGATAAAAAGATCGATTTTATAGCGGGCCGATTTTAATTCATGGATGGTTCACGTGTGCGTCGAGTGACTGCGGCTGATGTGTCTTGTGAAAGGAGAGAAAGAGAGAATAAAAGGAGCGAGCGCTCTTATGCTTTTTTTCAATGGTGTGGGTCGTATATATATGCGCCGCGATTGGGTAATGGGGATTCTAAGCTTACAGGAAAGCGTGTAATTGCTATAAGAAAAGTCAGTTTTTTCTCTTCTTCTATTATTTGTCGATTGTGCTCAACATTTATGATTCTTTGAGCGTTTGTGAATTTTTAATGTTTACGAAGATTTTTAATGTCTCTATTTTAATATTAACCGGACAATTAGCTAGCACACGTTTGTGAATAATTATTCTATACAAATGTGAAGAAAATTGAATTATAATAATATATACAAATATATTCGATTTTTATTCCATTTGTGTAGTGGTAGCTTGATACAGCCAAGGTCAATAATGCCGTATAAACCCAAAATATTTCAGATTAGTGTCGGCCTGAGGTATAAACTTATCAATAATCTTATTAGACCGAAAAGATTTAACGTTTGATGATGAAGCTGAGTTTACTTATCAATAAGCCTCAAGTAAATCTCAATTTGCTGGAATTAATCAAGAAACCGTTAGATCATCATGCAAACTATTATAGAAATAGATTTAATATTTATTAGTAATAAATGTGCAACGGAAATTTAGTACATGAGAAAGACATAGGTATATGAGAAATTTTAAATATTGATTACATAATTAATTGATTGTAATACTAGATGTATCAACTCTGTACTTGCATTTTGCATTAAAAAAAAAAACACTCTTTTTTATAGTTTTATTCAAATAAACTCTGTAATTCATCTCAAAAACTAGATTAATTAATTTCCTCTATTCGGCAACACTTCGGAAGTACACAAATAGGGTTGCACAGCAAACTATCAAAACATTTGTAACTCTGCTTTGAGGAATCAAAACATCCTCCGCGTCAATAACAAGTACTCGAAAGATTCATCCTTCGATCTTTCAAGTGGCTAAAAAATCTGTTCGCTCAAGCATGTCCAGCACACAACACGCCAATCAAACTTAGCTCCCGCACAATAGAACCGCCCCGAAATCCCCGTCGCCCTCGGCTTCATTCAAAACCTCCTTTCCTCCTCTCTATTACAATCATGAATGGACTACATACTCCCGCGAAAAAACCAGCGGCTATACGGCAACGGCCCGCGGGGCATAGAGTACTACACATACACACAGTCGCAGCGAGCGCGCACGAGCTCCGAATAGTCCTTGGCGCAGAAGGCGCGCAGGTGGGGAGCAGAGCCGCGTGTGCGTGTGTGCACACGCGACACGAGAAGAGCAAGAGAGAGAGAGAGAAACGGAAAGGAGGAAAGGGGCCGAAGAGCGATATAACGCGCAAACCTGGCTCTCGCGCACTCAATAGTTCGCCCGACCGCCAGCCCTCGCGATTGTCAAATATCTCTCTCTCTCCCGCGTGCAAGTGCGCGTCTACAAATATATAAGAGTGCCTAAACCCCCTCGAGAGCCGGTCCTTTGCTCTCAAGTGCCAAGAGAGAGTTTTCCGAGGAGGCAGCAAGCTTTCAAGCGCCGTGTGAAGTTCAAGTGCGGGGACTTTCGCTTTCCTGGAAGGAACTCGTCGAAAGGGAAACTTGTGTCGACTACGAGGGAGACAAGATGAGCAAATCGTGGCTAGGTTCGTTTTACCTCCGGCTTGTTGCGGATTTTAAAAGTGTTGTCAGTTTTGTGCGTGCGTGCGGACTTTTCTTTTCTTTAATAAATGAAAGAAAAATTTGTTTCAATTTGCCTATTTTTTTTTATTCGAAAAAAACGTTAGTGACTGCGTATGGCAGCAAAAAAAAAATTATTCGATACCCTCTTATTTACTCAATAAAAAGTGCGGATATTCAGTTTTCATTGATGTTATGTCACCGCTATGTGTCCTAAAAATATATTATTTTGTTTGTATGACTTTTTTCAATTATAGTAATCGTTTTTTATATGAAACGTAGGAGAAAAAGAGAACAATTTAAGAACAAGTGGAGAAGCGTATAGGTTTTCTCTATATTTTTTATTTTCAGTCAACGTGTTTCGGAAAAACCAAAGAGATATTTTTCTTATCCCCATCGGGCATGAAAATGCTCGAAATTTCTTCACAGCTAATTTTTTCTTTTATAAGAATGCGAAAAAAGTCGGGAGAAAAGCGTTTGACTCAAGCACGCACTCATTAGTCACAACGATAAAAGACGTATTTAAAACACTTTAACCATGTAACAGCGGTGACTTATTTATAGGAAAACGTCTCACTCGGGGCGTTCGTAAAAGTGTCATAAAAGAGAAAATAATAGACGCAGCTAGATGCGGCTGGGAGGAAAAAAAATTACAAATGCAAATGCGCGCGTGCGTATACAGTTGATAAGGTCGGTATGCCGAATATAAGCCGCGAGAAAAGTATTGTTGCCGCACCGCGCAGCGGAAAAGACGTAACTTGGCGCGATTATGCCACCAACGTCGACACGTTCGTCACGCGGTGGCGAAAAATCGGCAAGGCGATATCGGTGGGAAAAGCTCGCGACGTTTGGGTTTGAACAAAGCGAAAGAAATTTCGAGAATATCGTGTTATCGTTTTTCGAAAATTCTCGAAGTATCGAGTGGAATATTTTTTTCTCGTTGAATAATGTTACGGGGCGATGCTGGAACTAATGGCTTGCGATACGGTATGAATGAGTGAAAAATTCTTTTGAGCTTTAGATGAATTTTGAACATGCGCATGATTTTTTCGTGCTATCTTATCGGCTCGAGGCTCATAGTTATTGAAGCACTACTGTGCATAATGTGGTACCTCTAACCAGTGTTATCTTATCGTGATATTCAGTAATATTTAGTCACGGCTGATGCTCGGAATACACCTCATTTTTAATAACGTTTGAGCAGGAAGAACAATTATAATTTTTTTTTATTATCACAGAACATTAAAGTATAAAATGAATTTAAATTGATCATTGAGTATAATAATATGCATAGCGTAGAAAAAAATGTTAATATGCGGGCTAAAAAATGGCTGTTAGAAATCTATAATTAAACACAAGTTTATTGGATTAAAAGCAGTTAATGCGTATGTTTAGAAAAAAAAACTCCTATTTATTACTTCAATAAAAATCATCAAATTAATTACTGTTTGGTTACTTTGAATAAGCTTTTCATATAAAACAGGTAATAATTTCACGTATAGCAGCAGAATTTTAAGACTTTTTAATTACAATGTATATATTTACTGAGGCTGAAAAAATTTAACCTTTTCACTGATAAACGCACATTTTTCAAGCTTTAACGTGCGTCAGCCGTGATACGGGAGATTAAAGTAGTACAAAAAAGTAGTGTCAATTATCGGTCATTAGCGAGGCATCGGAAGGCAATTTCGGTCGAGGATCCGATGATCGACCTTAACCCGATCAGTGCGTCCACCCGACGCTATGCTCTTTTTTTTTATCTACCTAACGAGTTGGTCGTCGCAATGAAACGCATTCTTCTTTATTTTCCTCTCCTTTTTTTCTAATTGGATGCACTGAACTTTTTTGCGCCTGAGCTTGCGTCACCAAACAATTGCCATTTTCGCATGCGCGGAATTTTCTAGACATTTTGACAGGCTGCGAGTTTTAAATTTCATTGAAATTCAAATGAAAAGATGATGATTTGGCTTTGCAAAGCTATACCTAGTGTACAAGCTCTCATTAAATATTTATCCGACACGTGACAACTTTCTAATTAAAATTAGAATGCCGATTGTACATTCGTAAAGCGAATATTCTACTTTTTTCAATGTTATTTCTACCGATATTGTAATTGTGAGGTAAATTAGCTTATCATTTTCAAGTTTAATAAGGAGAAAGTCGAATGAATTTTCTTTTTTCGCGTACAATTAATGCTAATGCTATCACGATTTGTCAAAAGGTGATGCCTAATTATCCGTGTATAATGTCATTCAATTTTAACCCATTTAAATTAAATTTTTAGCGGTAATTCCAAGTACAAATTTAAACTTAAAACGCAGAAAAAAAATTGTGCTTTTCTCGAAACATTGCGTAAGTTTAATTAACATTTAAAGTTTCGCGCGCACCTTTACAGGTGTATAAATAGATTTTCTCCGTGTTTCTGTAGATCAATTGCTTACATTTAAACTGTTTGAAAACAATACGGAAGCTTTATTGGACTGTCAGACTGGCATCAGATAAACATTACAAGATGTCTTACTATGCAAAGGAAAATAGTTTTGTAAACGTATACATTGTACAAGAATGAGATGAATCAAATTAGAATTGTAAACGTATTTCTTTTTAAGGAGAAATGCCTTGATATACGTAAGATTACAAGAAGCAATTCTTCCATTTAAAAATAAGAACTAAATTACTTATTAAAAAAACAATGAAAACCAATATTACAAGAATGTAAATATACGACATGAACATTTATGCTATAATTGATAAAAGTTGAAAAAGAAAATAAGCTCTCTTATATTTCGACAATAAGTCACGTCTATCACTAGCCGGTGGCATAGAAAAAGTAACCGCGAGCCGAAGTATAAATTGCACGGCACGTCGAACAATCGATGGGGCAAAATATTGCCGGTAATATACGCGAGCACGCGTATAAGCCGATAAGAAGCGGGGCGAAATGAAATTGCTAATCGATTGATCACTCACCGCGTGTGTGTTACACGCTCGCCTGTAATAGACCTCACGCGCTGCAATACTTTCTTATATATACGGACGACGGTTTTGTCTTGAAGAGAAAGAGATCGGTGAATCGAGATTTCAAGTGGAATAGTTTGGGGATAAGAGAGCGATCGGCTATTGATGAATGGTTCGCGGTTGTGGAAAAGGTGTTGAATTATGCAAATGTCGATCGATAAATTGTTGCATGCTAATTCGAATTAATTACGGGTAAAGACGACGTGCGGAAAGCTGCGGTAGTAGTAATTTTACACGGGTATCGACGTACGGAGATAATTTATCGACAAGTATATAGAGTTCGTTTGAATTTATAAGTATACTTGTATTGTGCGAATTTTACGTAATACGGAAGAGTGACTACTTCCTATCACCTGATCCGCAAAATTCCAGCTTATATGAGTATATCCAGGCATTATTTGGAACATTTTTCACACGCGATATATATCTACGAATCGAGGAAATAAAAAGCGTTGATGCAATTGCTCTACAAAAACAGTGATTTATTACGTTCGCAGTTGACATAATACTAATTGCAATCGTATATATATAATTTATACAATGTAAGCAAGTGCACCACATAACTTTACGTATTTATAGAAAAGTTGCAATTCTATACCGAACACTTTACGTTGCTTCAAAAAAACATTCTGAATATTCATGAAATTTCTAAAAAAAATAAAAAATATCTAGAAAACAATAATTATAGGGAAAAAAACTTCGATGATCTTGAAAGCATTAATATCAATTAATGAATAGGGATTTAATAAGGCGTAACTCAAGAACGTGCGAACCTTGCCAAAAAAGCGTAGGTATACTTATACGGGCGAAACAACGAAATTTTAGATTAAGTTTAATGACACAGCTCCCCGTGGCTAGGCACACACAAAGCTCGTAATTAAAGTGTCAAAATTAGTGAATGAAATGACATAGGCCGCGCCGCTTGGCCGCACAAAAACCCTCCGACAGCCATCCTTCGGCCGATCTGCCATTTCACCTGTCAATGAGCCGACGTATTAAGTGTGACTTTCATTGCCCGCCTATTACGCTCAGCCTGCTTCTATACTTCGCCTTCTTCTCGTTTCGGTGGAATCGGCTCTTTGTTAAAAGAGATAGAAATAAATGCAACAACGCGAGCATTCGCAATCGCGCGCCTCTGATCGTATCTTTTTAAAATATGTAACTTTTATTGGAGAACGATTAATCCCCCCCGCGATTGCGCAATAATTTCGGGCAATTCTCGGTCAGGTCACACCGAGTGTGCTTGTGATTTCGCGATTTTAAAATTATTTACGAGCCGGCCGGCAGGGTAATAGGCGCGACAGTATATCCGACGAATTGTTTTTATCTCCGGCTCTTCGAGGACTGATTTATTGCGGTGGTAAATCGTGTGCATATTCTGAGAACGCTGAAATTGAATAGGAATCGATGGAATAATGCGATGTAATCGCACATCGTATTTTTTAAACCCTTTTTATCGTATATTTACCGATATAAAATGTAAAGTTCAGCTTTAAAATCATTTTTTGTAAAGTAAACAATCTACTTCGCGATAATTATAATAAAAAAGTTTTCTATTCACAATTTTGCAAAGTAATGTTGAAATAATTTACATTGAAACGTATGAATTTGATTTCTTCTCGACATATACATGCTGTAAATTTATAAATGCAAAACGATCGAATCGTCACTTTTTGATGGATGTTTATATACGTGTATAGATAAATACTTTTATACTTTTGAAAAAGTTGAAATTTACAA
>JAPYZO010003007.1:0-14973 GCA_030522905.1 Torymus flavipes
TTGTATGTCCAACGATTACGGGAGTAAAATTAACTTAATCTCTTCAAAATTCCTTGTAGAGGTAGATTTTCGATAGTTCTCGGTCGAGTTCTTTAGGCAAAATGATTAGTCCACAAATTTCATAGATATTTGAGGTTAAAATTTTTTTAACCTTTTTTTAAAATCCTAATTTCTCGAGAACGGCTCTATGTATCTGAATCGGATGGGTCGTATTCGAAAGAAAATTAAAATACCCATATTTTTTATGAAAATTATTTTTGTCTAGCTATCACGGTTCTTTTGTTATTAATAAAACAGTTAAAGCTGAAAAATGAAAAAATGAGTTTTGTATGTCCAACATTACGATAGTAAAATTGTCTTAATTGCTTCAAAATTCATTGCGGAGGTAGATTTTGGATAGATTTCGGCTTAGTTCTTTGGACCAAATGATTGGTTCATAAATTTCAGAGATATTTGAGGTTCAAATTTTTTAAACGTTTTTTTCAAATCGTAGTTTCTTGAGAGCGGCTCGGTGTATCTGAATCAGATGGGTCGCATTCGAAAGAAAATTAATTATAGCGACGCCTCCTATTCATAAAGTTCCATCTCAGATGCCAATGCAATAAGGAGCTAACTTGCCGTTCCGTGCAAAAAAGTCCTATCTCAAGGATAATTCAATAGAGTGCTATCTCAAAGCTGAGTGCAATATAGTTCTAACTCAAAAATGCAACTAAGTCCTAACTCGGAAGCAAGTGCAACAAAGTCCCAACTCGGAGGTGAGTGCAAGAAGGTCCCGCTTGACAACAAAATGCAATGAGATAGTAAATAAAATGAGAAGATTTTTATACAATAAATTCACAAAACCCAAACGGACGGGAGAAACGAGATCCTAGTAAAAATTTCACTGAAAGAAGATGTTCAAAATACAAATAGGTGACTACTCTGCTTTTCTGATGTAATAGACATCATTTTGACGCTATATAGGTACACACCCAGGTGAACAATCGAGAGATAATGGAATGAGCAAAATATTGATAACCTTAATAAGTAGAGGGCTAAAGCTATAGGTTAATTGTGCAAAGGAGCGATAGAAAACGGTGCTGACATAAATAGTATATTGTGTACGAAGGGCGTAAAGTGGGCCTTTTTAGACAGAGTGTGAATTTCTACAACCACACGAGATTAAACAAAAACTCACTAAGCACATGATATCTTTGACACAGGTTTGGATTTTCGTTTTTTTATATACCTGTAACGGGAGACTAAATTAACGGATTTCCGGTACAGCAAACAAAGACCTACTGAAATTTTTATCTTTATCTTTCCTTATTTAAACATATTTGATATTTGTTGTAAGCTTTGTATTTTTGTAATATATTATACAATAAAATAATTGAGTAATATAAAATTTAATAAAAAAAAAATTATAATAAAACAATGAAAATATATTAAAAATATAACATATTTTGAATAAAATAAGCCAACACAGAGGCTCTTAAACTCATTTTATCCTCAATATAGCATTTTAAAGAAAAAAAGTATTTAGAATTAATTATAGGAATCAGCAAATTAAGGTTGAGGAAGCCACGGGCCAATGAATTGGCAGCGGTTTTTTTTCTTAAGTTATCCAGCCGTCCTGAAACTTTTGACACACCCTATATAATATCGTATGTTATTTATATAAGTAGTTTTTTAGTTGTCGATCTGGAATAAAATCCAGTTTCTATAATTTTGCATGATGTTCTTTAATATCTTTTTTTTTATTGATCTCCAAACAAATAATGTTCTTATGATCTGGCATGTAATAAAAAATAGCAGCAATTGATAATTCCTTCATCAATTAACATCGAAGGATTATTATCGTAATTTTGTATGATATTCAATCTGAAGCCTATGATAATTTCTTTATTATTTTACCATAAAAAATACTTTTTATATTTCTGTACGATAATATTTGATCTGCAGTAATTGATAATTTTTTTTATGCTATTTGTGTCGTGCTGGTGTATCCCCACTCCACTCTTATCGGACAGCTTGAGCGCGGTATTCTCACTTCAGTCGTCGCGGCCAGTTTGAGCATGGGGCTGCGCGCTGGTGTAAGCTCACCAACGCTATGTGTGTAAGGGAACGAGTGAAGATTGGATGCATGGATTGAGGCGAGGAGGGATCGTATAAATAAAACAATAACTTTTATTTATTTATTATAAAATACACTTGCATACACACGCTATACACATACACATATTTATATAAGTAATTAATAATGCCGAAGTCAAAACTTTCACGTTTTATGCCGGTATACACGGCGATAGTATCGATAATGCAATTAGAGGACAACTGCCGAATAATTTCGCACAAACATCTTATTTTGGCTTCACTTTCCACGCATCATTTTATTAAGATAGATAGATAGATGTTCAACTTCGCTGCTGATCGTCAACTTCACGGGGAACATGGCGACTCCACCTCTTGCAGGCACCCGCAGACGGTATCGCGGCACTGGCCGCACCGATACGTGCTACACTGCCAACACGCATACCTTACGGGCGCGCTTGCCCGCTGTGTAAAATGCGATGAATAATACCGCATTCTACGCATTGTTGTTGCTGCTGTGGCAGCTGCTGCTCCTGGACCGCATCCCCTGTAGCGCTGGGTAGCGATGCACATTTTGTGCAGAATGACCGCACTTAGTTGCGCCTGGAAAGCAATGGCTTCGGACCGTAGTACCTCCAACCGAACTGCATATCGCTGAGTTGTCAGTTTGGTGGCCTGAAGCCATTTCTGGAGACGTCTGATTTGGGCCATGGCTCGGGTTGAACTATGGATAGTCCGGTGATCGCTGTGGTGTTGGTGATGTAGCGCTACCTCCGAGCTCCGTATTTGCAGGCAGATGGTGACTGTTAACGTCTGCTAGTCAATCTTGCCACTGAACTGAGCCCCCACGCGTAGGACTTTTCCCTCACGAACTAGCGTTCCTCCGCAGGCCATGCAATCAAGAGTAGCTCAATGTCTTCGCAACATTGAGTCATTTTCTTCAGCAGCTCATCGAGATATGCGTTAATCTCGACTAATAGACGCTGATCGTGCGGACCACCAAAGTCACGTTGTACGCGACTTGACACGATGTCCGCGAATTCCATGGTAAAGCCTGAACTGATACCCTGTGTATGCACCGTCAAGCTCATGCTCTCGGACACACGGAAGAAGCGGTGGCGTCGGTGGCAGCGGTATGGTAGGGGCTGTACGAGGAGGTAGGCTGCTGGTTTTTACGACTCTATCAAGACTGAGAAATTCCCCATCAACGGATTAGGTAGTCGAAGAAAGTGAATTGCACAGGTGCTGGCAATATTTTCACATGGGTAGTTTGGTGAAGGGGAGAGAAATTTTTTCAGGCGCTCGACTAGCTGTCGTTTGACAGCTCATTTTTCAGAGATATTTACAACAGCATGCTCTACGACTGTAATTTTTTTATCAAAGGCCGTTTTGAAAACCGTGCGTTTACCGTGGATTACATCGTATGATAGTAATAAACAGACCGTCAGGGTCCGCCCAACCAGCCTGCATTTTTATGTGGACCGTACTTTACAGCTTTCTCGAAACCCTTCGGGCGTTGCGGGAAATACTTTGTAAAACAATATCCCAGCTCGAGCGTCATAACAGGCTGTATAGTTTTTATCTCGAGTGCGCTTCTCGACTTTCATGCGTCAATAGGATCGTATTTTTATGGCACTGACTTATGCACTTTTCTTCTGAAGAGGCACATACGGGTATAAGCTCGTTTGACGAAGCGTTGTTCTTTTTTCACATCTGGAGCATGATGTGTGGCTGTGTGTAGGGCTGTTATTCTTTTCTTCGTCTACACTTTTTTCATCAAGCGTGCATTTTGAATCTCAGTAATGTTTCGAAGAAAAATGAGCATGAGTTTTATAAAACAGTGGGTAGCGACTGTGTGAGAAGCGGCGATGATGACGTTTGCTAGCGCAAACTCCGAAGAGATGATGAGATGACCAATTTTTTTAGCATGCGTTTGTTGGGAGTGCTTCGAAGATGACGTACGTGTATAAGTAGATTGAGCGACCGGATGTTGCTCTCAGTTCACGCACACAGTTTCGAGATGGATAATCTCGTCAATAGTTCGTTGCGGAGAGCCGTGTTACGGCTCGCTGCAAGAGCGCGACAGGACAGGAATCTCTCCTGGTTGCGTCGTTCGCGACGTATGTCGCGTGAGAACTTGACGGTCCAATTCCAACAGCTACTTCGATTGGTTGGCTACTGCGCAATAGCACGGCTGTACAGTATATTCGTAGATTCGCGTAAAGTGCAATGAATCATCGAAGACGATGTCTTCGAGAGACAATTAAGTAGCTTGCACGCAAAGAGCGCATAGGTAAGTTTAAAACTTTTTTTGTTAAAAATAATTTTGATTTTTTTATTTACATATTTGTATTTACAGCTTTAGAGAGTCTCCTGAATGATTCAGATGGTACAGATTTCGATGAAAATGCAGGCGCTGCATCCTCCCAACACCCGGCGCGTACGGTAGGTGTATCGAATCCTATTGTGTAACAACTGAACTTCGACATCGCCTCCGACGACAGCGATACTGAGCATGAAGGTGCTGTTGTGCTCGACGTGCACATGCACGAATCCCCAAAATCCGAAAGCCCAGCGCTCGTCGACTGGTAGCGCTTCGACCAGGCTGATGACCAGGAAGCCGTGTCGGAGTCGGACGATGAGCGGAACGCGGAGATGGACTCGGAGCTAGTGGCGCGAAACGAGGAGCGAGCAGCAAGAATCGCCGTTAACAGGGAGGCTGAAAGGCACTTGCAAGATCTGATAAATATGGATCTTTCGATTGCCGACACCCTCGATATATATGATCGGCCACTAGTGACCGAGGCCGAACAGCATCTTCTCGAGAATGAATCTCCCACTGTGCTGCCAGAAGACGACAGTACTGCGGCGAATACAGTGCGCGCCGAACGTGTAAACAGTCTGGTGCAATTTGAAGAGGTCGTACATAGCATCTCAGCCAAGTACAATCATCGTTATCCATCGCATCGGCATGTCAACGAACGTAAGTTAAAATATTTATTAATTTTAAAACGTTTTTAATTTTATTTTAAACCCATTTTTTTTTAAATTATAGTTGTTCGGAATCGGGATATGATTCAGCGAGAAATTCGTACTTTGCTCCCAATCCTCGAAGGCCTGTCGGCATTATACGCTCAAATAGCATATAGTCCACAGACAATAATACAGCGCTGGTTTCGCGACCAAGCGCAAGACGAGACTTCGCCGCTATATACCGAAGCGGATTTCGCGCACCTTGTATCGCGCGTGTTCGAAAGCTTTGCTAGTCGTACCGAACCTTAAGCCAAAAATTTAGCAATATTTAAAAATATAATTTGTTTTATTTTTATTTAGCGAGCGAACCACATTTCCCGCCGCAGGTAGGCGGTGGTGTTGACAGCGGCAGGGCCAGCGACGACAACAGTGGGGCAGCCAATAATTTCAATGATGCCGACGAGCACGAGAACAACGACGACGTTATAGAGCCCCCCCGGTGAGCGGTTCATCGTTATAGCCGAGGGCCGACAGTATCTGCGGGGGTTTGGTGTTAAAGGCAGGACGATTAGCTTTACAATAGCTGAGTCATGCGAGGGGCAAAATTTTGTATTGTGGATTGATGCGGCCGTAAGTGATATTCCTAATTACATTACAGTGTGTGTTCCGGGAAATAGATTAATAGGCGTGAGTATGCGAAGCGACCGATTTGTGCAAGGTCCCGGCGGGCTCTCGTTCAGGCACGTCGAAAATTTCACTATCGCTGATTTATGGAATCTAATCAGCTCCATAAGTCAGAGTAATGAGATTTTAGATGATGCGGGCAGACCGTAACCAGTCTCCGGAAGAAGTCGACCGTGAAGATTCAGAATGACACCGATAATCTCTGTTTACCTCATGCGCTCATAGTGGCGAGAGCACACTTAGCTTTCAAGACAGAGAATCGTGCAGAAAGGCGTAAAGATTAGCAGACCATACGCGATTCACGGTGAAGGCCACAAAAAGAACGCGCGGAAAAACTTGTGAATGACGCGGGAGTAATTTTACCGCACCAGGGATGTGGGTTTCGCGAGTTGATGGGGTTCAAAATTTTTTTGTCGCGACAGGAATCGCGATTGTCGTTTACGAAACCGAAAATCTGGGTAACGGAGAGGCCCCTCTTTTTGACGGTCGAAACACGCTCGAGGAATTAAACGCGCCCCTTCAGGGTGTTATGTATTTAATTTTTGATGAGAGAAACTGCCATTTTAACGTAATTACGAACTTATTTGTGGCAGCCGGAGTACGCTTTCTTGTTCATATTGTAACACACGTGTCTGCGTACTTGTCAATATTGTTTTGTTAGTCCACTGTGGTCTGTATGACTAACAATGTTGTTTTTTTAGTCCACTGTGTTTTGTTAGTCCACGCCAGGAGTGATGGTGTGAAAATGATTGAGTGCATAGACTGCGGGCGTAAATTCTTTGGCCATGAATGTTTTATAAATCACAGGCGGCCGGGGTCTTACAAAAAATATAATTGGAAAGTCTGTGACGTCGTGCGTCTGTGCGTGGACTGTTTAAAGATCGTGAATATTTTCAGGCGGCAACACGAGTGCGGTGTCGGTTACTACAAACAATGTATGAAACACCATCCGTTTAACGATCCGTGCTTCATGCAGCCTATTATTGAAAGTGCGGCGGCGACGGCTAAAAAGTATTGATATATTTTTTACGATTTTAAAACGCACCAGAACAATCCTTACGTTCAAAACGCTTATCTTCACGTCCCGACTCTCTGTGTCGCGCATCAAGTCTGCGACGACATAAAAATTACTTGCAACAGATATGGTGTGCGCGAGTTTGTTTTTACGCGGGATCCGGTAAAAGAGCTGTTAGGGTTGTGTATTCAGGAAAGCACTGATTTCGCGAAAATTATATGCATAGCTCACAATGCCAAAGCCTTTGACACGCAATTCATTTTAAAAGAACTTGCTGAGAATCCGATGTATAATTCGCCCAGTGTCATTTTGAACGGTGAAAATATGACGCTACTTAAATACGGTCGCACCAAATTCATCGATAGCATAAATTACTTTCAGATGAAATTAGGCACGCTACCCGTGATCTTCGAATTACCGGCAAGCAGTAAAAAGGGATATTTCCCACATCTGTTTAACACTCTCGACACTCAGGACTACCGCCCGCCGCGTTTTATGGCCCTGACTCAATGAACGCTACCGACCGCACGGCTTTTCTCGCACGGCACCGCGAAACGTGCCCTGACTATATATTCGACATGAAAAAGGAGATGTGGAAATGCTCAGATGAGCATGCATACAATTTCGAAAAATTTTTCTAGACGTGTCTGATACGGATCCGTTCATACCAGCATGCACTATAGCGTCATCGTGTTTGTACATTTATAGAAAAAACTTTTTGCCCGCAAGTACCATCGGTATAATACCTCCCAACAATCTATAGAGTGGCTACTTTATTGCGAGCGTGAGATGGACCATGAGATTGTACATGCGGGTCGTGCGCGTGAGTTTTGTTTACCCGAGGGTTATTTAGTGGATGGGTATCTGGCGGGTGATGCTAATAGTGCAGTCAAAGGAATGGTTTTTAAATTACAAGGCTGCTATTGGCACGGCTGCCCTCGCTGTTTTCCAAATAACCGCGATTAAAAAAAAAACTCATTTTAATCAAACTTTCGCACAAGCTTACGAGAGCACATGTGAAAAATTATACATATTAGGCGCGCCGGTTACGAGGTGCGTGAAATGTGCGAATGCAATTTTGAGTGTTTAAAAAAACAACAACCAGAATTCACGCGTTACATCAAGAGTCATCCGATAATGTGTAAAATTACGCTCGATCCGCATGACGTATTTTTCGGGGGTCGCACAGAGAATATTGTCACGTCGTACAGAGTCGATGCGAGTGAAGAAATCAAATATACGGATATTTGCTCTCTTTACCCGTATATTTGTAAAAGAGGTCGTTTTCTAATTGGTCACGCCCGTATTTACAAGGGAAAAGAATGCTTCGTGATCGAGTTGCTGATGAATTTTTAAAAAAATTTTTCGGGTATCCCCGTGGGCTATTATAAAACGGAGTGTTGATGATGGGTAGCTGTGCTACTCTTTGTCTTTCGCGCCAGACACGTGAACGTCATAAATATGGGCATTTGATGGAAACATCCATTTACCTGCTGTGTGTGTGGGCCGACAGGGTGCGGAAAAACTCTGTTTGTTCAGCGATTTCTTATCCATCTGCCTGCAATGAGCGATGCCACCTTTCACCGTATATTATTTTATTACGATGAATGACAAGAAGCATACCGAACAGACTTTAAAACTCGGGCTCCCACAACCATCGAGTTCCACGAGGGTTTACCTCAGGTAACTATTCGCGGGACAATGACAAAAAACAATTACTAATCCTCGACAATCTGATGCGCGAGTCGTCGAGCGATGTTATTTTGGATTTATTCACGAAAAGTAGTCATCACAAAAATATAAGTGTCATATTCATCACGCAAAATGTTTTTCACAAACGAAAGGCACAGCGCGACATAAGCCTAAATACCAAATATCTTGTGCTGTTCAAAAATCCGCGCGACAAAGCGCAGATACAACATCTGGCGTGCCTAATTCATCCAGAGGACTTGCTTTTTAGCAAAAAAGCCAAAGCACCTTAAATCACACTGATTACACTACTCGAGCGTGAGTTGGAAAAAAACTATGGCAGTGTGCAGATGGGTCCGTGGCTGCCACTTAACACAACCTCATGGTAAACATTTTTCCAAGAAAAATCTTGCGCACCTCGGTGCGCTCTGTCACGGCGATAAGAAACATCGAACGTTTTATAAGGGATCGTAAAATTGAGCGATACCAACAAGAGGCGTTTGCACAGACATAAACACACACTGCGTAAGTTGAGTAGCGTTGGACGTGTAGGAAATACCGATTGGCACACCAAGAAACGTGCTATTGTTCAGAGCGGAGGATCGTTCTTACCACTCTTGCTGGCGCCGATACTCGGAAGGCTAATCTCAAAAATATTTGGATCGGGTGGCGAGGCGCGATAAGATGGATCGTGTATTCAAGATGATACTCGTTCCAGAAGGCACGTTTCAACCTGCCCAGCATGCAATGACGTCACCCGTTGCTCTCGATGTCACTCAGACAAAAGAGCCGGATGTGAAGGAAAAATGTTTACAAACACAGGGTAATAATTTTTTATGATTAGACGGTGAAATGTACGAGGATCTACGTTCCTGCGATGATTACGAAAAATGCCTAAATTATCTGCAGATTTTACGACGCTATCTTTTTTTTCGAGACAACGAGCGCACCGCAGAGTGCGAAACGAATCACGAAATCGATGAAATAGAGAAGACGCTCGCCCCGCTCAGCGAGGAAGCTATACTCGATGCCCTGTCAAAAATACACGCTCCCAAAGTACGACGCTTGCTACGGCACTGGAAAACAAGAGCGCCCGATCGTCTGAAATGGGACAATACAGGCACTGTGAGCATCGATGGCAGTGTCATACCGTGCTTGTCGTGCAGCGACAGAGGACGAGGCTCCCATTAGCCTTTACGAATTTGCAAAATTTCTCAAAGACAGCGACGTGCCCACTGATTTGATTGGAAAAGTTCTAAAAATAGGTCAAATACTGACCGCCAAACGGCGCATGCCACCACCACAACAAGGTACACAGGCCTTCCCACCATCACAGATTCTTACTCGTAGTAAAAGGCACATCAGACAGGTCAAGAAAAATTGGCTCAACTTTGACCTGGCGTGAGATGCCGCTATGACTTACGAAAAATAGTACTACGATCTCGAGCACGAGGCCGGCTATGCGGGCGTACGGAATCTTCCGTTTTTTAACGCGGCCACCACGAAGGAGAAGAAGAAAAAATTTACGACTGGCTGAGCAATCAAGACGCGTACACGCTTCATCACCCGATAAAAAGGCGATTTCCACGCCTGAGCTATAACGTGAGCAACGTTGACGACGTGTGGGGGTGTGATTTACTGCAACTCACTTCGATAAAGGATTATAACGACGACTACTGCTACATTCTCGTGGCCATTGATGTACTCGGTAAGTTTGCGTGGGTTGAACTGTTGAAGGATAAAAGCGCGAACGGATCTGGCGATATTTTTCTCATCAAAACACTAAACGGTATATCGATGTTTTACAAAAAAATCATGTACGCGTACAATCATTCTCTACACAGTGGTACACGGATGCGCCCCGCCAATGTTGACATCTACAACGCGGCGCAGGCGCGGGAAAACTTAGCTAAATGGACACGCTCCAATTACCGATGCCGCACCACATCTCTGCATGGTAAACTCAACGGGGGAGACTTTGAACGCGTCAGTACCTCCAAGAACTGCTCACTTACATCCTGCATGATTTGAACGACGAAATCATAGCCGATAAGCATTTCAAGATTGAACGCGTCGTGCGCACAAAAGGTCGTAGCGCTAACCAACAGCTGCTTGTCAAGTGGCTCGGCTATCCGGATAAATTTAATTCTTGGGTGAAAGCGAGCGAACTCGAAAACATTTCGTAAAAAGCAAGCATGGGCACGTATGAAAATTTTTACATGATGCTGCCTAGCAATAGCAGTATGTCTTACTTTCCCGATAACATGACTTTTACGACGCAGTTACCGAGAGAGATACAATTACACGGTGAATTGCTCGTCGGGGTGGCAGCAATTCACGTGCCCTGCAGTGTCGTGCATTTTCAAGAGGCGGATGCATTCTACAAGTTTGCCACGTACGACGGGCGGGCTGTCATAGAGAACAAATATTGTAATATACCCGTTGGAATTTATGACTCACTCGCCGAGTTGGCGGACGCGATAAAAAATTCAAATGAAACGTATCGTCATCAAATGCTCGAACCCATAAAAGCACGTCGGGGCTATTACGCGATAAGGCGTAAGTGTGCCTGTAAGTAGGTATACGTGATTCATTTAAACGAACAAATTCGTCGTATATTTGGGTTCGATGATACTCCTGATAAAGAAAAAATGCCTTTTACGATTCTTAACGATGAGGGTAAAAGAGACGTAATTGCCTTAAGACCTGCAACGCACTCTCGAGCAATTCCAGACCAGCTGTATGTTTACACAGACATATGTGAAGCCTACACAGTGGAAGATACCCAGGCGGCGCTCTTGGGCATCCTTTCCATGAATACATCTAAATTCAGATACTGTTGCACTATTACGACGAGCAGATTGGTGCAGGCGGTGTGAGAAACGTATTTGCTGGCTCGACATTTCAGAGGGGACACGGTGTAGGTGCTTGGCTAGGCGGTCTCTTTCGCCGCATGCTACCATACGTCACGAGCGGCGCTAGAGCAGTAGGTAAGGAGACGGTGAGCGAAGGTATAGAAGTCCTCGACAACATTGCCAACACAGGGGTCAATTTCAAGGAAGCTGTAAAAACGAGGGCCCGTGAATCGGGTCAAAATCTTAAACGTAAAGCGGCTGAGAAAATATCGGAAATTAAGGGCTCAGGCTGTAAAACCACTAGACGCACCAAACGTCGACGACAGTCGAGAAAGGCTCACAGCACTGTGCATACCGGCCGCGCCAAATGTAAAAAGGTCGTAAAAACAGCAGGCGGACAAAAATCACGCAAAAGTGGTAGAAAAAGCAAAAAACACCCATTGTTCGAAGTGTTAGCGATATTTTCGGGCCAAAGTAAATAGAAAAAAATGCCTTTCTTACACTCGCACTCGTCAGAGTGTATGCCAAGCAAACTCGATCTTTTTACACTTCCCGGGAATCAAACTTCGATCAAAGGCAGCAGTTTTTTTAACTACAAGCCTACTTCATCGATCACCGATGAAGGCGATTCGCCGATCGAATTTGTCGTACCCAGTGCCAGAGATCATTACACCGATCTCGCCCATACCATGCTGTCCGTAAACGCACAGATACTACCGATTGCTGATCCCGAGGTAAACTTAAAAGTCGCACCCGTGAACAACGCTCTTCACTCAATGTTCAATCAAATCGATATTTTCCTTGATCAAAAACTTGTCTCACCTCCGAACAATGCGTATCCACACAGAGTTTACATCGAGTCTCTGTTCAGTTATTCATCGATAGCCAAAGAGTCTCATCTGACCTCTAGCCTCTGGTACGACGATACCGCGGGCTGTTTCGGGGCCACACCACAAAATCAAGGATTGGGTTCTAACAAAGGACTCGTCAATCGTCAGAACTGTACGCTCGATGGAAAGACATTCGACATGATTGGCCATTTGCACTGCGACGTGTTTAATCAAGATAAAATGCTTATCCATGGCGTCGAAATGCGAGTACGGTTAGTGCGTAGTAGAGATGCCTTTTGTCTGATGGATGACGGACAATTTGGTATAAGTATAAAAGAAGCCACGCTTATTATTCGACGCGTGAAAATAAATCCCGGTATTTTAATGGCTCACGCCAATACTTTGGCCAAGACAACAGCCAAGCAGTGCTACTGGCCCCGTTATTGACGTTGTTTATATGTTTCTGCTGCTCACACCTGAATGAATAAAAATAATAGAGTTGATGCATAATAGATGATAAGAAGAAATAGAACTTACCTTGTTTGTTATGAAGAAATGCCACTGGATGCTGTCACACAAGGAAAAGGCGGAACTGCATAGAAGTGACAGACTGATATGGGTGAACAGCTGGGCCTGGAGAGGAAGTTCCTTCATGTCAGCTCCGCTGCTCATCTACTAAAGATTAGTACTTGAATAGAATGTAACAAGGATAAATCACTGATCCTACCTGGATGCACTTATGGTCCTGATCTGGTAGTGCAGCAGATTCTAACCTCCTCCGGCTTTGCTGTTGTATTGTGTTGTGTTGTGTGCCTGCTGAGATGGAGTGCACTGCTGCTGGAGGCCCCGCACACCTGGTGAGGACTTCACTTGTCTCTCCCTCGATGCACTTGCACTTACGTGCTGTCGTTGCTGTCGTTGCTGTCGAGCAGAACACCGGAGCATGCGTGCACACCAAAAACAGGCTGCGAGCGGTCGTCCTATGTGTCGGATGAGAGTGAGAGAGAGGGAGCATGTAGTACGTGTTGAAGAACGAGTGGTGGCTCTCGCTCGCGGGGACTTGAGGGGCTCGTTCGCCGGTCGGCGTGCGCGGCTCGGCCACTCCATGGACCGTAGCCCGCGCTATACGCATATTTCAATAAGTAGTAGATTCGTAGCCACATCGTGTGTGACGCCATTTCTTTCGCAATATACCGTGAAGTGTCAAGTCAACCGAGCCAGATCATTGTTACTGCTGCTGCTGAACTCGCCGCCTATTCTGCGTCACTACGGGTTAGCGCCACGCTGCCGACGCTCCTTGCCGCACCAAAGTCATCAGCTGCTCGCCGACGACGCCCAGCCAGGTTCATCGCCATTGACGCTGCAGAACAGCCGGTCGCAGACGACGCCCGGCCGATTTGCGCTTCCTCGTCAGCAGCTAGCTGGCAAGTCGCTTAAAGGCAACGGCCTCCTCCGATATTTGGCTCTCTCTCGCGTTGCGCGCACCGACTCTTGTCGTCACCTAGAGCTGGGTAGTATCGTAGCTTCCTCGTGTCGCCCGCGTATCATCTCTGTGTATCGAAACGTGTCGAAACATTATATAAGCTCACAAGCTCGCGCTCTACCGAAACTGGAATAGTTGTATCGCGTGGTTTTGTTGTTTAACAGAATTCATTAGATTTATGCTTCATTGTATGCGGAGCTGAAGCTTTTTTAATTTGGATAAATTGTAATTATCTTATACGTAGTACTTTTTCATCGTATAATGTTAAATTGAATAATTCCATATCTATTTCCATATGTTCTGCCCAAAATGACGTGAAAACAAAATCAATTGAACTTTGTTAGAACAAAATCCATTTAAAGTAAAATGCTATATATCTTGGGTTGCAGCAGGGTTTTGAGATCTGGAAAAAAAAATTAGTACTTCTAACTATTGTGTATGGAAAATGTTAAAAACTTATTGTGGTGCATAATAACTTGTATAATCGGTTGTGATGGAATACTCATCCGTCAAACAACTCTCTCCCATCGCCTATACTATCCATGTATAATATAATATTATAGTTATGTTACAGATGCTAAGAGCGCGAGAGAGACAGAAAAAGAGAGAAGGGGCATTGACGCGAGCGCGCCAAAAGAGCGCACTAGTTAGTATTGTCCTGGCCTTGAACTCGCAAGCACAGATCCGACTGATAGAGCTAGTGTCATTTTATAATTCTGGTTTTCGCAAAATATCCCGGATTATCGTACGACTCGGCTGCACCCTGTTCTCTGGAACTAATACGCGTGATCGCTTCGTCGCGTTAGTGTTGGCATGGGGCCTGAGTGTTGTGCGAATTTTATGCTGCTTGCTTTCACACGTAAACAAACTTTAACAGTGTAATTGCACGTATCGTTTTGTCATTTCCATTCACCACACACGTTCTCGTATCCACAATTATTTATTTGTTACGGACTAGCCAGGAGCAAAGAGTCCGTTACAAGGTATTACCTGGATGAAGTTTACTTTGCTAAATTGTTCTTGAATTAAAAGAATGTTACTTTTATTTAGAAGATACTGTATGAAATATCTTAAGTTATAGATAAATAACATTAACAACATTGATTTTTTCTCAGAATTACATTTTAAAAATAACTATACCTAAGAGTTTTACTCCTGTGTCAAATAGAATAGTGCATGATATGAATATATCAGCATGTGCAATTAGACTTGACATTATATTTATTCTTTCAATTGTAATACACTCAGGTTCTTGATCCATTTTTCAATCCATTAGCGCGCCACGAGGTAACATCTCAACGCATCTGCTACTGCATAATTTCATCGGCAAAACTCAGCAAATTCACTGGCTCTCCTCATCCATCGTTGGAA
>JAPYZO010003009.1:0-15072 GCA_030522905.1 Torymus flavipes
TTGTTTTGTTACGTTAACGCAAATAGCTTGAAATGTCAATACAATGGTATTTTAAAAAAGCCGTTTGCTATAGCACAAATGCATTTTATAAATTTTTCCGAGAATTGAAAGTGCAGCGTTCCACATATTATATATATTATTTTATCATAAATCCATGAAGGAATATGGTATTTCAAAACTTCGATATGAAACTAAATTGAAAGTATCAGTAACGAAGCTCCGTATTATCGTTATCATTAAATAATTCATCGAGCCGCGTTAAGCCAGTCCGATAATTTATGAATAACATATGCATAACGCTTAATAAATGAAAAGGCTAGAGGCCGAGTTCAATCGATATACGAGCGATGAGACTTTCGCGGGGCTGTTATCACCGTAACATTGTCGAGGTAGCCGTCGGAGAGTCGTAACCCCGGTGCACACAAGCCCCCCGTTGGGGCGCACTTTTATCTTGCGCGACGCATAAATCAATTTCCTACTGGCAATTATTTAAGGCTCACATAGACTGTAAATAACGTCGTCGATGGGTTTTTTTTTCTTTTCGTACACACATACAGACAGGCGCGTTATGTCGGAATGCAAATTCCGAGCGAACAAACGCACACACCCACACACACGGCCACTCGAAGATTAAACCGTTATGAAAGTTACGACGATAAATTCCGCCTTCACGTCGTAATAGAGGCTTGAGGCCTCTTTTTCTCGCTATGATAATGTAATTTCATTGCGGACGCGAGCACGCGCAGCCCCGGACATAATTCCCGGACGGGGCAAGAAAGAATGCGCTTTATTTCACGCGCGCACGCGCCACTCGTTTTATCACTGCATTCTTTCGCGCGCGAGCGCGCGTCCGCGAAACTTTCTCTCCCCTTTCTCACTCTCTCTCTCTCTCATTCGTGAGTGCGAGCGAGTAAGAGAGTAAGAGAGGGGAAAAGGCGAGGAAAGAATTTTGAATTTCCCACCGTTCGTCACACTAGGGAATTTGCTGCTGTGTGGTGTGCGCGCTAGAGGATTGAAGAGTAAAATAATAAGAGTGGTCTAGTCATTCACACAGGCAGAGTGCGAGTGAGTTTCATCTAATTGCTAATTTTCGTGGCTAGTTTGATTTTTTTTTCTTATTGTTAAGGGTGAGAGAGATTTAATAGTGGTATAGAGGCAAAATGCACTTTTTGCTGTTTCTTTTTTTTTTATTGTTAAATTTTTTGATCAGTGACTTGCATCGTGCCGATGAGGCATGCATGTAGCTCATGATTGCCCAAGCTAAGCTCATGCTCGCTCAGCGCTAGGTTTTTCATTGCGTTAAATATCATTTTTCATTTATTTGATGTTCTTTAAAGGTTACACGTATATGCTCGAATAAAGGCTAAACTCTTTCAGAACATGATAAGGTCGTTTAGATGAAAGTTTTGTTCTTGTAACAGTAAAAGCTTTATTAAATTTATCACGTGACTTTAGAATACATTGTCACATGATAAACTTACTTCATGTACAATTGTAAACGAAAACTCATTAAAAATGTTGAAAGTACGTTTTATCTTACAACCTTATGGGCAATAAAGTATCTCTAAAAGATAAACCGTAATGTCTGCCCGCGAAACATACAACCATCTCGTTTGAAATAGAATGTCCATTATGAGAATCGTAAAAAAAGCCTTCATTCGAGCAGTACATGCACCCACGAGAGTAGGAATCCTCCCTCGAGTTTTTCATGAAACTACATGAGAATCGATGTAATTATAAAAAGTCTTTAAAAGTGGAATCAAAATATAAGGCTATGAGCCCGCAAATTTCGTTTTCTTTTTCAACAAAAAAGAAAAAAAGAAGATATTACAAGTAACTATTTGAGCAGCCACAATCTTATATTCGCTCATCCAATTTTACCTTTGTTCGTACATCGATTCCAATACAATTTCATAGTTTCCTTCACTTTAAACACGTCTTTATTATCATTTTTAATTTTTATATCAGAAGTACAAATAGAATGAAAAATACATGTATTCTTTCAGAAGCCTAAAAAGAAGGCCATTCTCAGGCGCAAGGTTTAACCCTCGGGAACATTGGAGTAACATTGTTTCTCGCTAAAAGTTCTGCTTTTAACTCGCTATCGTTAGCATTTCGTATAATGGAGTACAATTTATGCAAACTAAATGCTAAATCTAATTAAGGAATTCTTTTCTCAGGCAATTGTTTTCCAAACTAGAAAAAAAAAACTCTACAAAACAACTCAAGAATTGCGAACTCGGTAGGAACCAATATTGATGTTTTTGCATTATTGTATATAATTGCAAACAAACAGCTCGCGTCGCCAATATTATGAATCAACATTCCAGCGAGGTTACGTGCTCTTACCGTTGCAAATTATCCCTAGATCTACATCCATCAAGGCATTTTTCAATCATTAAAGAAAATCTCACTCGAGAATATGCCAAAGAGCAACGGTGTTGGAGTATGCATCCGAAAATTCATACTCCAACCTCCCAACGCTCGAACCAGAAATACGCGTTGGAAATTCGAGGTAAAAAAAAGGTTGAAGATTTTAAATCTCCGGACCTCTTCGAGAACGCGCTCGACAGTTACTCCAAGTCGTTTCCCGAGGGTTAAGGGTCTCTCGCATCTCCTTCTTTTTTTTTCTTGCACTCGCCGGTGCCTCTAAAGGACCGTTTTATTGAGCCAGACGCGTGCGTTCGTGCTCGAGAAAAAGAGCGGATGCTTTCGGGGAAAAGAGCAAGGGAGAGAAAGGTGAAACCGAGAGAGCGCCTGCGCTTGCTGGGCTGGGCTGGGGGTGTTGACGGCGTGTGTGCTGGGGCTATTGCGCAAGGGCGTAGGATCGGAGTTCCGGTCAAGCCATAATATGTAATAATAATAATAATGGAAAAATAAGAGGTGGGCGCTCTCTCGCGGTGGATATATATATAAATATATATGAAAAATATATAGTCATGTCCAGCAGTAAAATAGTATATAATAAAAAAAAGTATATAATAAGAATAATGTCGTGCACGTGTGAGAGAGCTCGAGCTGCTGCTAAAAAGGTGAAGTGATAGAGTCACTTTATAATAATGTACCTTTTTTCTTCGATAGCCGGCGTAACTGGTCTGAAACCCATAAAAAAGTCATAATGTAGTTAAGAAATCTCGGGCTTTTGCGGCTAGGCCAAGCTCGTCTTTATGCTATTCGTTTTTTTTTTGTTTCTATCATCTGGTTCTCTAGGAAAAAAATTGTCTAGGGGTTGTATGTAGAGGGGGGCGAAAAAAGTGTAGACGATTTTCGGAGGGAGAAGGAAAGAGAGAGAAAGAGCTTATAGCTATCGTTCTCTTCGATACAATCGAAAGAGAAAGAGAGAACTCAAGCTTTCGTCGTGTCTCTCATTTTGTTTTTTTCTCTCTCAAGCTTCCTCGCGTTTGCCTACTTCCTTTGTCGGCTACACTTTTTTCTTAATCAAGATTATTGGATTCGTAATTCAATTATCCCTGTATCTTGATGTTGTTTTTTCTTTTTCAATGTGTTTTCTATTAGTTTTTCGAACTTGAAAAATTAAGAAACGAGTTTTCTAATGGTTGAGAATTATTGTTTACACGTGTAATGTGAAAAAGTATGAGTTTTTCATATATATAAACGTGTTATATATTGTTAAAATATTAAATATTTTCATGATAACCCTTAAAGTTCATTTTTTGCTTTATGGCGCTTTTCGCACCTCTTCTTGTTTCCTTTGTCGATTAGCTCTTTTTAATCAAGAGTATCAAATAGACAATTAAATTGCTGATATATATCGAACTCTCTTGTTCAGCTATCTATGCCTTAATCCTTTTATTAGAACTGCAACGTGATACTTCGCAAAAAACTTTTTTCTTTTCTTAACCTGTCAATAGTCTTTTAGGTAATTTTCTACTAACTAATATTCCATTACCATTATAATTAAAATTATCTGACGTATTCTTCAATCTGAAAACTTATTCTTTATCTGCAGTTTCTATATGGCAATGGTTTTATTATTTAGATTACTCCAGAATTAATAAAATTTAGAAATACTATTAAATGTTTTAAACAAAAATTTTTAAAGCTTATATAATTTTACTCGATGTACCGTCATATACTTTAAATCTGAAAAAGAATTTCTAACACTAGACATTATAGTTTCGTTTCATTCTATTAAATTTTTTTTCGGATTTTCTCTTAAATCAGATCTATCGTAAACGGACGCAACTAACGTTTTTAAAGCCGACATAAAAGTTTATCGTACTTAATTTCTTGAGTTGTAAAGAAGTCATTTTGTTGTTAAAAAGATAAATACGTTATCATATAACATTTTTTTACAATAGAATAATACGTCGAAATTACATTATTAAAAGCCTTTTATTTAAAGATACTATGGTAATGTCGTTAAAAAATTCTTTCTTCTTCCAAATCATTAAATCACGGACGGACTTTTATTACATTTTTAAAGCCACCATAAAAAATAATTTTATTCTGCCACTTAGCAATAATTACGAAAAAAGTGTAGCGAAATTCAAAATATTAAACGTAGAAGTTAATTTGAATTTTTACGTCATTCTCTTGACCCGAATTTCACATAAAACTTTTCTAAAATAAAATTATACCGTATGAAACGCTTTTAATAATTAAATAATTTTTGCAATTTTCAAAAGTTAGAAGATTTAGAGAACATTTGGGTGTCGAAAAATGGCCAGTATAGTGTTTATATTGAGCAATGTAATTATCACAACAAACATAATTCAAGTTTACATTGCTACTCCGAAATACTCAGCAACCGCTGCTACCCGTTACAATATTTGCTGCTTCATCAGCTGATTTTGTAACAAGTGGGCAAATGCACTTCAGAATGTACACGTGGGCTGGCAAATAGTGTGATTTACCTACTACGCCTTTGAACCTCTTCTTCATGTCGGACGAGTTAAACTAAATTAGACATTTTGAAACATATAGTCATTGATTATTGAAAAAAAAGTTTTGAAACTTTGTTTTATTGATAGCTACTTATAGTAGTATTAGTAATAAATGAAATATTATATATTTTTTACCACGACGTTTGGATATCATTTTAAAATAAAAATTGAACGCCCATCTATTTTAAAGGACATATAAAAGAACATTATAACACCGATACTTTATCACTATTCATGAATCAAAACTATTTACGATTTTTCGAAAAATTTAATAACGGTGCGCAAAAGTTTTAAATACTTCGGAACTACATAGTACAATAGATATATGCGATGCCGTAAAGTTCATTAAAGAGAGACTGCAGCAGTTTACCAATACGGAATGCATTCAAAGTGTTCAGTTCTCTATTCAAGTATTTCCATTCTTTTCTTTTCTCATTAAAGTTTGACTAACACGTACATTATTATAAATTGTATTGTCTACATGCAAAGTTGACTAAATAGTGCTTACATAATCTTAATTATCAATGATAAATTAATAATTGAACAATATCTTGAATGACTATACAGTTTAGTCAAGATAATAATAAACAAATGAAGATTGGAGCATACTACAGAAACAAGGGACTACTTTATTGCGAAAATTTATAAACTGTCTTGGCCAATCTCCGGACCATCCGATCAATTATTTTACCATATAGAGCGTATTTTGACTCAAAACTTTGCGAAAACATTTTATTGACAACCTGTTACAGAACTTTTAGGATGCGCATATATAATGGAAGCGTATAGCCATTTTCAAACTGCTGCATGATGCAACATTGATTTTTTTTCCAATTTATTTCTGAACTATTTCCCGCAGTGGAACGAAATTCTCCGAGGTGTGAAATATGGGAGGAAAAAAAATATGAAATGTTTTCTGCTTTTTTCGCTGTACGCTAGCCAAAGATTTTGTCTTTTTTTTGTCTTTTTTTTTAATTAATAGCCTTTTGATAAAAATCATTTTTCTCTTTTACAAAATGAAGCGAAAATCGTTTATTTTTTTTATTTTATATTTGCAGCAACGTACTTAAAAGATTAAATTTTATTAATTCTTTTCTACTTTTTTTAGAAAATATGAAACTTGGCCAATGCTGTCGACATGATTTCTCGATAAGTAACACCGAAGTTTTGAAAGTTTTTTTCTGAAAAAGCTGTATTGCGCTGCATAATTAAATTCTTTTTATATCTTAAAATTTAGAGTTTATTTACCAGATTACGCTAATTTCTACATTTTATTTTAGTTTTTAAATTGTTATATTGAAATGATTAAAAAATTTCATTAAAATTCACCATGTATGATAATAGATAATGTATTGATAGCATATTCTTTTTCCATATAAAAAAATTTTCCCGATAATTCATACACCTTTTACTCATTTATATCCGAAAATATCCTCATTAACTCGACTATTCGTCCACGAAATTCGTCGCATCGCGATAAAAAAAAAAAAAAAAATGCGTCGGAAAACGCACCACCCGCCGCTCACCTAATCCAAACACACATCCCCTCGGTCGCCCGCATCTATCCCTCTTCCTCAAACGCGCTTGTGCCCACTTCGCCCATAACTGTCGGCAAATTTAAAAATACCACCTCGTAAACTCGTTTTCCCTCTATCGGCCTCGCGTAATCCCTCGCGTCAATCAAACGCCAGGCGCGCGCCCGCGCTAGCTACGACTAGAGAAAGCGCCGCACGCATAAACCGCAAACGATAATTTACGAGCACGTGGAGGAGGAGGAGGAGTAGGAAAAAAAGGGGGGAAAACTCGTACGACTGCCTATACGCAACGCGTACACGTCGAAAGTGAGCGGTAGCTTTCCGCTCGGGCGCGTTTTAATTGCGCCCAGTTTTCAGCGGACCCCTAAATCATCGACCGCTGGGAGGCGATATTTATCGTCACGGGGCCGAGTTTTAATAAGCGCGAGCGAGCGAGGGGCTTTATAACCCGCATTGTGCGTGTATTTGCCTTTTGTGCGACCCGGACACACGAGCAGCGAATCGATGGGAGAGAGATGTGTAATTATGGACGCGAGTGCGGAGGGCAAGCGATGCTTTTGAGAGGACTGGACGAGTGCGTGTAGACCGGAGACTCGTCGATTTCGAACTCGAGTGCGCGATCGCGCTTTGAACTCGTTGTGATTTTTCGATAATTGCCAAAGGACAGCTGTTCTATGCGGGTTTTTTTATCGATTTGCGCGCGGATAAAAGTGTTATTTGGAATGAATAATGAAAAACAGAGGTACCGAAGTTGAAACGGGATTTTCGCAGCTCAATTTTTACGGGTGTACAGTTGAGAAGATTTATAACAAAATTTTATCAATTGAGTTAATAACGGAAAATTTGAAATCAATTCTATGATGATTCTTTTATTGCCGATAACTATTGCAGGAGTTCAATAACATACGATGGTAAAAGAAGAATCCTTTAAGTTTTCCGGAATCAGCTTTTAAGTCGAAACGATACTGTTTTACAACCCTTTTAGAACTGTATGACTAAATTATACGTATCGTAAAAATGCTGTTTGCAAGGTTCTTACGCCGGATGGAACATTTATATGGTACATACGCTTTAAATTGATGCGCAACGGTAGCTTCCTTTCGTTTTATAGTTCTTAATTTCATTCGAATTACCGCTCTTCATTCGTCTATAAATGTGAAAAATGATTATTATCGCTCGTTAGATCAGTACTCTACCGCTATTCAATTTAATATCACAGAATTTGAAACGAATCATCTATTAATTCATTCAGCGGCATGAATGTTTTATCGCGTGAATGGTAGGGTTGAACCTACATTGCGCGCGGTGGACGTACTATATTAATATCGACTGCCTTACACAATACCATCAGATCTTTTGTTCCATCAGTAATGTAACAGCGATCATATTCCCCTTAATTAAGTCGGCAATTATTATAATGATCGACGTGAAAGGCATAGATAAGGCAACATTCACCCTATAATTTGTGGATTTCTCGTAAAGTAAGTCGTTAAAGTTTGATTGAAGAAACTTTGATGTAATAAAGATTCTCGGAATTATTTTCACGTTGCTCTATAAATATTATTATTATTATTTATTATATTCATAATTATTACCATTTAGTTATTTGTTATTTATTCAACGGGTAGAATATTTTGTCTACAATTTAAGCTGAGCTAACCATTCCGCTTAGCATCTAAATTAACTCAACAATCCCACCGCATTTTAAAATACTCCTACCTACTCAACTAAATTCTATCGGCTCTTCCACGTCAAAAATGTTAATTAGCGCGAATCTCGCAAACACGCATTTCCCATACAGCAACACTTCTTTTTTCCGGAAAAGAACGCCGTTTTCCCCGCTCTCGCGTTCCTTGTTTATTCAGAGAACAATTTTAATCAGAATTAATTAAAGCCCCGGCAAACATATCCACGCGCGCACTCGGAGGTTTCCATTTTCCTTCCCTCCTTCCGCATCGCGCTCGTTCCGACGTGCGGTTCTTGAATTAAAAAAAATTTTTCCCCCCGTTTATTTATTTTTTTCGTTTTCTCTCTCCTCCCATCGTCGGCCGCGCGACAGTCGTCGCTTCATTTCTACGAGCTCGTAATTGCGTTTTGCCATCGAACATGTGCCGCATGCATGTTGATCGAGGAATAACAAACGATAATTTATTTATTTTTTCTGTTTACGAAGCTTCTAATGCTTTATTATCTCATTCAGAGTTGTCGTTTCTCAATTACTTGAGTATCCTAGATTTGATTAATACGTCAGATACATAAATTCAATAATAGTTTCGTATTTCACTATATATTTCTTAACCCTTCTAGGCTCCTTAAATATACATTGTGATATGTATACAATTATTCTACCATTTTAACCAAAGTTTTCCAATTTCATCATAATAACGTACACCATAACAATAAGCAGTTTCAACTCAGGTATCACATTGCAGTCCTAACAAATTGCCATCACCCCCTTCCACCACTAAACTAAAAACTAAAGCAATTACGCCCCACTCCCCCATCCACCGCAATAAAACCAATTACACCATATCTCTCGTAAATCAAAAGCGCCTACCGAAATTAGACCCGTTTTTACACCCTCATAAACCATAAACACCTACCATTACATTACATTACACACCACACACACACACACACACACTTCTGCCCTCGCGCCGATTACACAAACAATTAAACGGCGACCGCGCGCACGACCACCCGCCCCGTAAATTAGAACGCGTCAGCTCCGACCTCCCCGCCACTCAACGCGCTATATATGCAACGAATTAGAAACTCGCGACCGTATGTGCGTCAATTCCGGCGGCCGCCGCAAAAATACCCGGAACGTATTGCGATGCGCGCGCGTGCGCGCACGTGCGAGCGGAACGTCGTTGTCCCATCGGCGTAGCTCGGATTTTACGAGGCTATATGTCGCGCGACTGCGTAACTCACTGTGTATCGTGGATGTAGGTATGTGCAGTTCCTTTTTTTTTTTTAAGTCTTGTTTTTTAATGATCTATATAGTGGCTCTGCGTACAGGTTTGTGCGCGATGTATTGCATTTTGAATGTTGTTGATTGCATTTCTGTTATTTATCTTATGTTGTAGGTTTCGCTGATTGTTGGAATGTAAATTTTCTTATAATTTTGTATGACAAAGAAAATAAAAGAAGGATTCTATTCTAGATTACGATTTATGTCTTTTTCTCAACATATCTATCTGTGGATTTTGTTCTATAAACGCGTGCATTCGCGCGCGGCGGGTGAATTATATCTTCCTATTGCCACCTTCGGGCATAAATGAATTGAAAGATATGGCCGCGCACGAGCTACACAGTCGCCCGCGCGAGCATTTACATACTCTTACCTTCATTTATACCCGTGCGTTGTCATTATAAGAAATAATTCACGTATGCGGAGCCATTTATAGCCACTCGCGTTCGCGTATCACTATATTTGCTAACCATTTTTTTTTTCTTTATTCTTTCTAGGTAAGGCTAACGTCCGTCGAACAAACTATAAGGTAGCAGCGAAAAAAAATGCTGCACAATCGTCATAATTATTATTCGACTTTTCAACGGAAATCCACTGTCTCGAGTAATTACTCGAAAGGAAGATTTATTCAAGTGACGAACGAACGTTAGCACATTATGCGTATAAGTAGACAAGTCCGAATATAGTCAGACAAATTAAAAAAATATAACTACACAATCAACTTGTTCAGATTTTTCTGTGGTTTTCATGCAAAAAGCACCACACCGCACTACTGTTCAGCAAGTCTCTCGTCAGCCTATCGACCATTAAAAAGCCAGCCAAATCCCTGCGCCTGAGAACCGCAAGCATCCGCGTTCATCTTGCCTCGGTAACCGCAGGCGATGCAGCGACCGCTTCGTCAATTTCTAATCCAAATCCGTATAATTAGCCGACATATATCCCCCTCTCCAAAAGCGCGTCCTAAAATATTCCGTACGTTACCCCGCATGCCTGAAACATTCACGGTTGCCCCGGCACGTCTCTACAGTGTCGCGAAGCCCATTTGCGGTCGCCCGAGAAGTGCATTAAAGTCGTCGGCGAAGTGCAGCGCTGTCCGTCCGCCGGCGCGACGTCTTGCGAATAAGATATTCCGCGGGCTGTTATTGCGTGCGATATGGCTTTCGCCGAAGTCTGAGTATGTGAGAGAGGGAGAGAGAGAAGTTCTATGCGGAATTAGTTCGGTAAACTAACGCCGCAGAGTTGGGATTTATGGTTCGCAGATACGGTAATTTATGGGGTGTGTATGTATACATACACGTATACGCGAAACGGGAGAGTTCGAAAAGCAACAGAACAGTGTTTTTACGGCTTCGCGATGCGTTATCTCCCACTTTTTGATGTATTTTCGAAAAAAATTTTTTACGGCTTCGTGCTGTGAATAACAGCATTTTGCTTAATATTTTTTATGGCTTTTTTCTCTATTTTTTGAAAATGGCAAGATCTCTCGAGAATGGAATTTCAAGTGCTTCACTGGTATTTTTCACAAAAGTTTCAATATCGTTGGAAAAATAATAATTTTTATATAAACGTGTAGCTGGCTGCGCGTGAAATCCATTATAAAAAAAAATATTCCGTGAAGTGACAATTTCCCAATAGAAATAGACTAGAATGTACGGGAAAGAATCAATCAGTTGTCACTCTCGTTTCCCGCATCGAAGCTCGCGAAAGGACATTATGTGCGAAAATGGAGGATTTTTTTTCAGTCCGTCACTTTTGACGTGGAATAATATTTCATCGTCGATCATCTCCGCCAGAACCAGAATCCAAAAATGTACTCACGGCGAGCGCTCGCTACTCCATTAATTTGCGCCGATTCGCATGGCTCCAGCTATCAATTTCATTAATTGAGACTTATAAGCTCGCATCAATCAATGAAATATAACGATGTAAAACCTTTTCAAGTTGCTGAAAACATTTTCTCGTGAAAACTGGCAAATTGTACGAAATGCTCAGTTTTATCGGTTTTGTTCGTTTTATTAAATTAAAAATTTATTTTCTTTTCAGTTTGCGTATAAAATCAAAAACAAATTGAATCACTAATAAATTCCATTCTCAGCGAGCCCTCGAATTCCGTAATTTGTAAAACAATGTGATATTCAACTCGAAGGCTTTCAAGCACGCGGTTTTAAAAATACCATCAAATTAATTAAATTTTGCAAAACAAAAGCTCTGTTACTTTATATTTCCAAAATAAAATTCCCGCTCAAATTAGAACGCAATTAATGTAAAAAAGAAGAAAAAAAATCATAATAAAATAACAGAAAAAAAATGTTAAAAACACGTACACAAAATCTACTTTATATACATGAAACATATATGTAAGCTACCTGATAAAATACACAACCACATCTCATAAACTCATGGCTAAGAGACAACGCATCATCCCACCGCGCTCTCTCTTGCGCATATCGAACCAGCACACCTCGCCTACTCCGAAATAAAATTCCAACCCTCACATATACGTGTACACACACTCCCATCCCTCCTCTCGCTCGCGTTGTATTGTCAATATTCCCTTCAGCTCCGACGCTGGCGGCGGCTGCGGCTCATAAATTAATCCGCGGCTCTAAAATTACCCGCAGCCCGCGACTATCGATCTCCCGATATAAGAGTCGCGCGAGTATCTCTCTCTCTCCCTCTCTCGCGCGTGTGTCTTACCGACGTTTCACCAATGCTCATAATGCCAGCCACAGCGCGAGCGCCATCGATTCGTAGGCGAGGCTGCGCTTAAGGTAGTCCCTGTGTGTGTATGTGTAACTGTGTGTATGTGCGGTCGAGCGTGTGTAGAGACCGTAGCGTGTTTCGCGGCTGGAATAATAGCGTAGGCGGAATGTTTTGGAGATGCTAGGAGTTTTGTGCAAGCGTGAGGCTCTGGAGGAGAAAGGTTCCAGCGAAAGCTTTGTTTTGCTCGGATTTTTTTTGGACGAGGAGGAAGGGTGAATGGGTCGTTTTTTTGGGGAGGGAGGGAGAATTGTGCGACTCGAGCATTTCGAAGGTGCTTGATATTGTCGGTTGTGTATTGTTAATGAAAAACGTTTTTTGTTCGAGCAAAGTACTTTTTTTATGTAGAACGTTTTAGTATACTTGAGAATGTCATATGTATTATAAAAGAAAAGAAAATAAGAAATAATTTTTTATTTGTCAATTTTTGCATAGTTCTGATAATTAGTCGCGTCATGTACTAGGAAAAATAAATAAAAATATCTTATAGATTTTCAATTCTATGTGGATGTTAAATATTCTCAGCGGCGAAAATCAATACCACAATTTCCAGATCGAGCTTAATTATATTTTATATTTCCAGTCGCAGCATTGGAATATCGAGAAATCTGGTATTTCAATTTGAAATTCTTATCTTGAAAACTTCACCGTACTCTCATAACTGGCTATATATGCCGAGACGAAAAAAAAGAAAAATCCTTAAAATTCTTTTGAATCAATTTTCATTATGGGTGGGGTGCCGGAACGAAACAACGGAAATCAATGCCCCTCCAAGTCTCATTTCTCTTGGTTTGTCTTTAAGAAATTTAATCTTTGGCTATTGACAATGTTTCAATATTAAAAAATTACAATACTTCCAGAATTTAGTTTAAAAAAAGAATCACTCTTTTATAATTTACAACTTCGTTTTTCAGTTATGATCAGTTCAACTTTACGATTATCGTATCACTTCAAATTCAGCTACCAGCATAAAACAGCCAGATAACACCCGTATACCACGAAAGAAGCTCATACAGAGAAGAATTATTAATATCCACATCTAATAAATTCAAAAACCACTTCCGCACTTTTCTTCCTCGCGATTATGTTCTCGTTCACGAACGCTATGTCTGTGTGTATTTCCACCGCGCTATTCGTCGAAGAATCGACGACAGGCTAGCAAGGACTACCTTAAACGCGTTCCGTCGATTCGTTTACACGCCACAGAACCGCGTCGCGTCGTCACGGGCATGATAACGACGAAACCTACACATATAGAGCCAAACCGAAGGAATCGCGTTCGGGTCTCCTCCATCGATTGCGAATTATCATTCGAGTCACCTACCCACCACGTATACATACTTATGTTGAAAATTTACGTCGCAGGGTAAATTTGCTTTATGATCGCGGGCACGTTAATGGCCTCGCGTCCCCTATTTCTTTCTCCGCTTCCACGAAGTACTAGAGTATCGAGGACATACTATGTGCTGCCGCAGGCAGGTTTGTGTCCTTTTTTTTTGAAACGAGCTTATTATTTATACAGGAGTGTCATCAGTAAATTTGGATCGATGGCGCGAGCGCGACTGTGTCGTCGAAGCATCCGATGCGATTGTCGTTTGCGTCAAGAGGGGCAAAGCAGCTCTGGCCCCGGCGGTAATTATTCACGTAGTGCAGCTCGTCGTCGCTCTTATTTTCCTCGCGGCGGAGAATATTTTTAAGCGCGCGTGTCGGCGAGCGTTAATATGCATGGATCGAGCCAAAAACGACTGTTAGGCGATCTTGCGTAATAGGCGAAAATCGTGCGTCGCAGTATTTTCTCATGACGATATAGGGGCGTCTGGCGTATTAGTGGCAACAATAAATATGTCATGAATAAGAAAAACAATCGTATGTTTTTATGGTTTCTGAAATATTGGTTATACATTTGTATACTTTTACGTATAATTAAATAGGTGGATATGGGTGCGGGTATGGAGAATTCAAATAATATAATAAAAAGTTTGATAAATTAAAAGTAAAAAATAAAAGTTCACACGGACAGGCATAAAAGAATGAAAGTAATTTTCTCGTCTTTTGAAATATCGTGCACTCTCTCATTTTTCTAATGTTTCCTTTAGAATAGGAAATTAAAATGCTTTCTTCTCATCCTAAGAGTATAATTAAAATTCAGTCAAAGTAAGTTGAAAGTTTTAACACGTATTCCAAGTGACACGAGAACAATTTACTTTTTAATCAATGTTTATATTACAATAATATATGCAGAAAGCGTGGCTTTATCGATTTAGTTAGCATATTAACTACACAATGCGCCGAGACTAAGGTCTCCGTTTGTGTAGAAAGATTTTCCCTGCATTGATTGAAAGTTTTGAATATGCCTTACTGCTATATGCTGGCTGTAAATATCAAAACTTTTATATAAATATATTATTTTAAAAGTGTATCATTCTGCCGTAGAAAAAATAATGTATTTACATTCTTTATTGTTGTTGACCCTCTATATTTATGATTCTAAACTTTATCCTTTTATACATTTTAAAAGGCATTTTAAATAAGAGACCATGTCATTCTAGCTCTATAGAGCATTATTTAGTTTAAAACTATTCAGGCATCAGGAAAATGTTAGTACCTGTCAAATTGACAGTATACACTATCAGCTATTACTGCAATTACGCTTACTACCTACACCAAAATTTTACAACAAAAGGAACATTCTTATAAGTACAATTATTGTCAAAGGCATCTGGAAAACTTCGACTAAAAACAGAATATTTATTCACCCTACCAGATATAACTGAAAAATTAATTTCCTAAAACTGCCTCATAGCCCATCCCACGTACTTGGCTCAATTCAAACAAGTGGACACAACAACTTTTCCAGGAATTTAAAAAAAAAAAAAAAAATCTCCATCGATAGCCC